>CM033642.1:247383783-247483909 GCA_019512145.1 Engystomops pustulosus | reverse complement strand
AATACACACAGTGATGTCACAGTACAGGGATAATACACACAGTGATGTCACAGTACAGGGTTAATACACACAGCGATGTCACAGTACAGAGATAATACACACAGCGATGTCACAGTACAGGGATAATACACACAGCGATGTCACAGTACAGAGATAATACACACAGTGATGGCATAATACAAGTATAAATACACACAGTCGTTAATCGAATCTTAAATCGGAGTTTTACTTTAAGCATTTCGCACAAGCGAAAATTAAAAATTGTTCTTCACATATCTTCATTTTCCAACGGAAATAAATAGTATTTTCGGTTAGAAATGACAGTCGTTCTAATACTCGAATATATTTATAGCAATTTTTTTTTTAAATAATAAAATTAGGAGGTAGTAAGTTAATTAGTTTAAGTTATAATATTATTTTAATGTAATTGTTTTGTTTGTTTTTTAAGTATTCAAAACATGTTTTTTTAAAAAAAACATGTTTATGTATTATGTTTACATCACTGGCCTTGCTATATTCTATTAACAATTATAACATTGGATTATAAACTTGAAATTAAAGAACATACATTACCCATTTGAATTACAGGGGGCTCCACCGTTTTTTAAAAGGTGATTTGTTATTATAAAGGTTGCATGTTAAGTGTGCCTCATGTTTTTTTGTGTAATTTAATTAAAATTTGGACGCGGGTCGGAGGATTTTTTTTTTAAATTAAATTAAAGAAGACCTTGCCTGTGTCAGGGGCGATTTTACGATTTGGGCACTCTAAAGGTTGCCGATTTTTTGGGCACTTACTCTTAAAGGTGAATTGGGCAGTGGAACTCATCTCTTGTTGCTCTTCGGCCTCACTGATTCTTCAATGAAGCTGGAGTAGTGGCAGGTACAATCCTGTTTGATTTGCGGCATCGTGCTATTTATAAACTACAGCGCATATGACCAGGCAAAAATGGCTGGAGTTCAGGGCCACATCATCATTAAGAGGAGAAAACACCCAATACACCTCGCCTGACACCCCCTATATAAATAACGACCAAGGACACATGAAGTAGGTGGGAAAAAAAAGTTGAATGGTCACAGCGTTTTATTTCAAATCATGTTTGAAAACAATCTGTAAAGTTTGGTAAAATATAAAACATTGTTACAGTATACAATAGATAATACGAGTTAGTAACACTTTAAAAGTAATAGCTGGCTCTTGACAACACCCCGATTGGTACCATATTCAAAGAAGATTCTTCATATACAGCATTGTCTCACACAAAACCATAAATTATAGAAAAAAGGGACACATGTTAAAAAAAAAAGTTAACTCGGCACAGAGCCGAAGAACTACAACCCACTAGCTCCACTAGCCGCCAAACCTCCTAGCTAAAATGACCAAAATGGCGAAGAGGATGTGGCCCTTAGACACACACCAAAATTGGAGGACAATGCAACCCACAACCATTCTCCTGGATACCAACCACAGGGGAAAATTACCGATAATTTTTCTTATTTCCAACTACACCTTTCTGTACTTCCTTGGGCTATATTTTACCACACAACCATTTGTCAATCCACCACTGCTGTTCCAAAAAGAACCCGCCCACATAGACTCGGAATTGACCCCTTGAAGGGCCCGCCCATTCCCCCACAGTCCGCACACACCAAACTCAGCCACTTCCTTCCGCCAGGCCGTTAATATTAACATCACCACCTACTTCAGTTAGGTTGAAACACCTATCCGGTCCTTATAGGACCTGTCCGCATCCAGCATCTTGTTGCCTCACCGCCAACCCGATCACATTCAAGCTGATCAAACTTGGGCCCACACTCTGTTAACTCTCACCGAACGAAACCTATTAAGTGCAGCTCCAACCGACCAGCCTTCCCTTCCACTTCTCTCCTTGTTCATGTTCCGACCCATACTAATTAGCATCTTTGGATGCGATCCCACCAGGCAAATATTTCTCTCTTAATGTTCTTGATCAAAGGTCGCATCGGTGATAAGTTGCCAACGTTCCATTTACACTCACATGCAACATCACAAAAACATTTCAGGGACCCCATTCTCTTTTAAAAACCATTCTTCGTCCGCTTTCTCTACACCAATTTTAGGCCTCGAAAAACCATTCCCCAATCCACGGGCACCACGCACCTGCTCAGGATTATGCCCAATGACATCCCAATGGCCGCACTTGCCCCATCCTTTCGGCCCGCCCCCGTAGGTAAAATAAACAAACGAATGGCCCAAAACAAAACACCCAAATCCAAAAATTATACATTTCGCGTCCCTGAAAGAAAAAAACATATTACTAACAGCAAATTACATTTGAAAACTCAAACCCCAACCATATTCCACTTCCTCCTCCAAAGGCCAAGGCACACCATTCTAAAAACTCGGCAAACCGCAACAAGCTTTGGACATTACAATTTGAATCTATGTTGACTCCACCGCCCAATCTTCCTATTTCATCCTCCTGAATCCCCCACTCTCGCTGCCTTCTGTTCGCGCCGCGGAGCCAAACATCTAAAAAGAGTGTGAGCCATATTCTTTTGTGGACATAACCCAAGCCCTCAACGGCAATCCCTCAAACACGACACAAAATTAAGGAAACTTAGACAATGACAGTACCATCTTCATGCACCAGCATGTGACCTCCTCTCCTGGCCCCGCACACAACCCGATTAACTCCTCATATACACCGAAACCGACATTCATACGCGTATTTGCTTGCTGCTTTCACTTAATCAAAAACCCTTTTTCCCTTCACGTCTTGTCCTTTGATCCAAACAACCAGTTCTCCACCAATGTGTGATCCATACACCACGTTGCCTACTCTGCACACACCCCTCCCCCCTCCCCTCCGTGCCTTTTTCTTTTTGCTCGCCAACTAACCTACTGCACCAATCCTAACGCCCAAACCAAAAAAAAAATAAAGGCCCAATGAAGTAAGGCCGCAGCGTGAACAACCGGCATTCATACTCGGACCTACAAACCCCATTGTAAGGTTGCTGCTACATTCCCCAAGTAAGAGTTTCAAACGACACCGGGCCGATCCCTACCATCTGTCTCTCACCCCAACCTTTCACAAACTCGTTTTGTGGCTTGACGGATGCAAAATCTGCCGTGGTTGCCATCACCCCCCATCACCCACCCCCCCCAAACATCAATAGAGCTTGATAAACAGGACCTAGTAATTGGCGAACTCCTTGACATCTATCTACGCCAGATCACCCTTATAAACGGGAAGAAAACAGAATAATGTTTAGCCGTCCCAAACAAGCACTCACAGAAAATCCTCAAAAGACCTCACAATAATCCCCCTAAAACAGACCCACACTTACTAGTCCTACAAACCTGCCTACTAAGCCATATTAGAATACGGCCCCACAGTGGACTGCCAGACGACCCTTTATCAAAAAAAAGCGCTGCATTAATTTTTTTAATCATATTACACATTATACTTTTTTATCCAAAAACAGAATTAATTGTTTGAGCGATGGCTGCTCCTCACAAAAGCCATTTCGTCATTCAGCAATAGCAACAAACCATGCACCTCGGTTAACCAACGTGTGAAGGACCACCTATAGGATTTA
Organism: Engystomops pustulosus; assembly: GCA_019512145.1. Lineage (NCBI taxonomy): Eukaryota > Metazoa > Chordata > Amphibia > Anura > Leptodactylidae > Engystomops > Engystomops pustulosus. Next base: position 247,480,330 of record CM033642.1, on the reverse strand, counting down.
TTAACTTTACCAACACTGCCACAGATGTCTTGTGGTAAGGTTTGACTGGCCACAGCTTCGGGATCTAACCAAAACGAGATGGAAAGGATAGAGATAGCATGTGTTGTTAATCTACCCCTGGAACATGCAACTGCTATTTCTAATTCTTTTACCTAACTTAAAGGAAAATATTCCACTGCAAGCACAACAAAACCGATGCATGCTGCAGCGCTTGATAACCGGGGCGAAGATGCATTCTGCCTCGATTTCCCTCCACCACTGCATGTTGTCGCAACATGAAGTGAAAACACCCACACTTGTTGCTAGCTGAAGCCCCCACAACGTAAACTGATGTTACCACAACTGGACACAACCGAGGCAAAACAGAGGTTCTTCTTCGTGAAACCTGCCTCCGCTCCCCAGCCATCCGAAACTCGACTGGCCCCCCCCTACAACTCATTGGCCTCGAAAAAAATGTGGCCCCGTACCCCACAGACCAGCCGTTGCGGGGAAAACGATTAGGTAAGTGAACAATGGCGTACGCATCGTCACCGGCTTTCCAATCTCAAAGTCCTGCCTAACCATTTGTAGCTCACCAGAAGAAAATATCCCACAACCCGAAATCAGCCCCTGGGTTTCCTTCCGGAGTCGAATCAGAGGCTTGCAAGTGTCTTGGCGTTTTCGCGGTTGGCCTGCTGTCGCTTGTGCCCAGTTATTCTACAAAAAAAAATACCCTTCCCATTGGCTTATCATAATGGCGACCTGCAAAAAATTAAAGCTTCCCTAAATAGAGGACGCAGTGTTTAATTGTTAAGGACACTTTTGTCTTGACCAATGCTCTCTTGAATCCCAACCTAAACATAGTCGGTCATTTTTTTCTTCTGGGCATAACACAACACTCCATTTCCACGACGAGAAGTCAATTTCAAATTCCTAAGAAAGAAACAAAAAAGACGTTGGTGGGCCCCTCCATCTTGTCATGCGCTAGGGAACCCCAAATCTTCCAAAAACACGGTCCTCTAATTGTTTCAAGAGAATTAGAATATGGCAACCCGCTACCCCCAGGCCCCCCACACTCGGAAGTCTCCAAAATAATGGAATGACCCCCCCCGCCAAAACCTGAACTCCTCCGATAACACCCAATTTCCAAAAATGTACTGAATTGCTTCGAAGTAAGCGCGAATGGGGAAACAGGTATATGGTGGACAGAATAGAGAGAGGAGGAAATTACGAGACTCGCAGTGACGAGTTGGGGTGGGCATGGAGAACCCATCCACAAAGAACCTTCAAACAAACACCCCCAGTCAGGTGCATTGCTTCGCCGATTGCACAGTGCAGGAGGGCTAAAAAAAATGCAAAAAACGATCATTGTTGCTTGCCATTAATGTATCCCTGCCCAGGTCATTCCGGACCAATGCCACTCCGCCTCCAAATGATGTGTGTATGTCAACTGCCGTGTTAATGAAAGAATCAATATCATCATTTACCGAAGCCCCGGGGGATACGATAAATGTTTATGAAAATCAAGTCACTGAATTTGCTTCTTTCCTTCTTTGGTACAACCCCAGTGGTGATACACCCGCAAAACCCTCTTCTACTGGAGACATAAAGGGCCACAAATCCTTCCCGCGACTAATTCCTTCTTGTAGAATTTTTTCTCCTCACCACCTCCGATGTTCTACTAACCGACTTTAAATTTCTAAACAAAACGAAACCCATCAAGTTCTCTACAAGGGAAATCTTTAAAAACCGTCTTGAAACCCCTCCACAAACAACACGCGCCTTCTCCCTATTTGGATAGATCCCTAGGCCACTGTCTCCTTTCTGCCTTAGCTTCACGCGACGTCACCCCCCTTTTTTGAAATGCCCCATCACACGGCCGTGTCTATTGTGAGGTGGTTTTTGGCACGTTTTTATTAAAGCACATCTTGAAACAGGGGATGATTTGCTCCCCCACAACCTGAAACATTATTGTCGATAAGGTTTGCAAGATGCGTCCCCAATAACAGGGCTCTCATTGATTTCCAACAAAAACTGCCTTTTTGATACGAAGCCTGACGAACTACGGGCCCTTTTCTCCGTCGGGCCCCCCTTGAAAGGATTTCCCCCACTAGTGTGACCCGCTCAATGATTTCTAGCCGCCTATTTTGGGCCGTCATAATCCTCATCCACAAGTGGTTGAACATATCCTTGGTACACGCTGTAACGTGTGGCTGAAAACCGCACATCGTTGTGTCTGAATTGTCGTCAATTAACTTTAGACCTGCGATGAACCATTCACCATATTGTTTTTATAAGCATCCCAAAATAATATCTAGTAGCCGAACAAACCAGAACAGCAATTCCGGATTCTTTTCACTCAATCACACCTTCCCAAAAGCCGTCAAAAAAGGCATTAACCAGTTACCAAAATTCCTCGGTATCATCCTGTTATCTCTTTTCTCTCCCTCATGCCTCGTACTCCTTCTATGCCTCTCCCACTTTTCTCCACTTCTCGGGTGCTAAAATCGCTCCAAAGGCAAGGAAGAAGCGTAACTATATCTATGTTCTGCCCCCGCGCCACTTTCTTTTCTTTAGCCTCGTTTTCAAATGCCCTCCCAAAGCCCCATCAAACAACATATGTTAGAGGACTACCCTTCAGCGTTCCGGACACCGGCAATACTTTCGATGGCCACTTCTTTTTCAGTCTGCACACCCTGTTTCCGTGGGAGGACTCTCTGACCTCCCTCCGTACTCAGCTACTACCCCCCGGCTGCCCACCGGGATGTCGCCCCCCCCCCAAAAAAAAAAAAATCCGCTTCTCTTTCCTGTGCACCCCTCCACACGCCCATTTACCGGGAACCCCAGCTGTGACCCCAAGATGCTCACATTTGTCAACAACTGACGAAACCCTTGAAAAGAGTTACCTAACGCCCACCAAATGGCATTATTACCCATATTGGACGGCAGCTCTGCACTACGGGCCCCCTCTACCTTGACCTGTGGCATTGGTTGTGTGTGTACCAAATTTAGTGGTTGAATGCCTGTGAACACAGACCTGTTGGACCAAGCTACCCGCCTTTGCGATGCTGGTGTGTGGCCAGGGGACTCCCCCACTGAGGGGTTCTCCGCTCCATGTTGCTTGATCTGGGTCCCTGCACCAGTCCTTGGCACTTCCCTCCGCTTCCTGGCGGAGCCATCCCGATAGCCCGCCGCACCACATCAAGGATAGCGCCGTCTTTGCCACCTCTCTCCTGTAATGGAAAAAAGACCGAGGAGACACCCTGGAAAACATCACTTCCTCTGCCAGTCGTCGGAACCGGAGCACTTGACAACCCCATGCCGCTACCAGCGTCCACCAAAATCGGCGGCACCCCCGCAGCGGCCCTATTCCCGCTCTCTAACATCACCATGGGCTCCTCCGGTCCAATACCACTCCCAGGAACGTTGCCATCACTAAGCCCCGCCTCCGCCGGTCTGCTCCAGCCAGTGACCGCAGGCCCAGTCACTGGCACCCCCGTTCCTATCTCCCTCGACGCCCGTCCCTCATCCTGCACCCTCCGGCCGTGCGCTCCATGCCGGCGAGTTCTCCTGTACAGCTGCCCCTCCTGGCTGCATGTAGGCCCCGCTCCTCCTCTCCTCCGTGCCCCTGGAGGCATCGTGGGGCCTCTCCACGACCTCTGCTACCATTGGGGCAGCCGCTCTGCTCCTCCCAGCTGCCCCAGTGCCACTCACCGCGTCCCTGGTGCTGGCTCCCACTGTCGTGCAGGTCCCGCGCTCGGGCTCTTCATCCGACCCCGAACTTCCGGCCTCGGACTCCAGGCCGCACCTCCTCTTCCGGCCAGACTCCCACCGCTCCGATGTTGCTCGCGCCGCCATCTTCGCAGCCCCTTGAGCTGCCGCCATCTTGCCATCGCTCCTCCTACCCGATCTTCCCCGGCTCTCCGCACCTCCTGCCGGCGCCGATCCGCTCCACTCGCTGCCTCCGATGCCGGTCCTGGACCTCTTCTTCCCTGCCGCTGCTCCGGCACTTCTGGATCCTCCCGATGCGCAGGTAAGGCTTCTGCCCACTCCTCGGTGATGATGATGGGCTCAGTCTCGTCGGTGGCCTCCTAGATCGCGCTGGCCTCTCCACACCCGCATCTTGTGCCGCTCCTGGGCCCCACGATCCCAGCTGCTGCTCGACCCATTCCGGACCCCTCGCTGCCGCCTCCTCCCTCATCCTGGCAATCAACTCTTCTAACGCCGACATGCCGACACAATTTTTTCTGGCAAGAATGAGGCTCTCCCTCCCTGCCAGACTTTTATAAACCTTCTCACTCCACCCCCCGCATTTAAAGCCCCCTATCACAGCTAATGTTGTTCTCCACCCCCCAATTAATTCCAACCACCTGTATTCTGTGCCCCACCCAGCCCAGTCCGCCATGCCCGCTCTCCGCCCACTTGGCTTAAGCTCCGTGCTCACATGCACAGTGAAGCCAAGGTGCTTTAGTGTTCAACTGCACAGGTGCATGGAGTATCAGACCAAGGCGAGTATAACGCTTTTTATTTTACGAGCGGCTACGGAGGGGCTATCTGATGAGCAATTTGGGACACTACACAACAGGTCCTTATGGTTTAGTGTTCTAAATTTCCATAGCAGGTCCTCTTTAAGCAATTTACCAATATACATCTAGTAATAGTTCTGCTCTGCTTTTTTGATATGTAAAGTAAAGCCTCCTGTGTTTTACCTCATCAGCCAGAGATTCCTGTCCATAAAATGGCCGCAGATAGAGGGTCATGTGATCTCTATCTGTCCATGAACAATCAATCACCCTTCAAAGACCTCTTAACAGTATTCATGAATATAAGATTAAAGGTCCTGGCAGGGCCGATCACATGATCGGTCGTTTTATGGTCAGGTATTTCTGGCAACGGGCCTTGGCCATAGAGGTAGTGTTTGCAGTTCTTGAAAAGAAGGGGCCAGCACTGTTGCTTTTTGCTAGGAAGTTGATCAGGAATTTGACTTAAATGACTTAGAAGGGGAAGATTTTTTTTTCATGGTATATAATATCCAACTCTAAGATATGCAACTTGATGTTACTGGGGTTGATATTAGTTCTGTAAATCTTACCCCCCCCCCCTCCCCCAACTATACCCCTAGCAGCATAATACATCTTGTTCTTGCGCACAAACTGTATTCATGATGCCGGCTCTGTGCATGCACATTAGCTTCTGCTGCAGTGCCGGCTACCAGAGATATCTATATATACTGTGACCCCATTACAGAGAGATATACTGTACTCCATTACAGGTATACAGATATATACTGTGCCCACTTACAGATATATACATGTCCTTTTTACAGATCTTTTTCATCATCACACTGCAGGGTCACAGAGAGGGTGCCATACAGGAGTTCAGATACAGAACCCTGTGCAGCGATATGGTCGGCCCCCTCGGGCAGTCGCAAGTCCCACACAGTGGTAGATATTGCCCTGTCTGAAGTGACCTGCAGTCTCTAAAATTGACTCATCTCAGGCAAAATATGGCTCTGAGATTTTTTTTTTATAGTAAATAGTCAAGATGTCACATAAAAATAGGAATTCTTTAAAGGACATTTCATGCCCTAAGTGAGAGGACTAGTTGGTTTATGGGGTACAACCTGCTGACTGAGTTTCTTTTAGTTAACTATTCAAAAACAAAATACATTTCTGTTTCAGCATGTTACAGCAGTGTCGTACTCCACTTCTTCAGGCCGTGCACTAGGTATAACACAGTTTTGGCCACTGTACATTTTTAACGGGTAATCCAGTCTTAAAAATTGAATCCATCTATCTGCTCTTACAAACAGAGTGGTAAAAACTTTGTTTCGTACGAATCACATATCAGCAATAAACTGCACCTAGAAGTCCCAGGTTGCCTCCATAATACATGAATATGTCTCAGCTACAAGTCCTGACAATAAAACACGACTATAGAGAACGCACTTCAAAGGCGGAAGATGTAGATATTTTGCATACAAAGAAGTAAGTCTCCTAAGGTCAGCGGAGTGTCTACACTACATTGCTCTCAGAGGACGTGGCTTCCTTGTACAAAGCCAGGGAAATTCTTGGAGACTGCGAACATTTCTGTTTTTATGTAAAGGGATGTTAAGATGCTGTGAGATGCCAAAGCAGCCGCCTTGGAGCGACTAAAAGGAAATATCAGTTGGTTTACATCGAAGGTACCACAGAGTTTAATTCCAACCAGATGACTCTCTCCAAACCAAGGACTAGACCTCAGGTGACAATCCATGAACATAAAGTCCCTACAATATGGGAATCTTACATTGGGTAAGTAGTGTCTATCCTGGGACTCCGCATTGTCAGATGTTTCCACATTTTCCTTTTCTCAGGCTGATGTTTTCCATCAGAAAACAATTGTACAACATTTATAGCATCTGCTGATTCATCATTGTTAAGGGAAATGGAAAGACTTTACATCTTCCTGATCAGATGAATAGAGTAGAACGAGAACAAAGTTTTTTCTGTAACTAGAATATTTTCAGATGGATCACAGATGGAAGATATTATTGTTTGATTTATTAATGATAGTAAAGAAGCCCTGCAGTATTTCATCTATATCATGCCTCATTGTCTATTATTAAGGTTATGGTATATGCCCAGGGTATAGCTTTGTCACCTTGGTTCCTTCTTCTTCTCTGGGTTTTCAAACATGGCCGACTTTTCCCATCATGACTCTGGTTCTCTGGAGGGGTTGATTGAGTTCTGTCACACTTTACTTTGGGATAAAGAAGTAATGTCCATAGTCCATTGGTTGGTAAATTATTACATGGGCATGCTAACACAAAGGCTCAGTTTTCCCTGGAGTGGGTAATATTAGTGAATCCAGATGTAAATATCGGCTTAGGGGATCTTACATACTTCAGTCAAAAAAGTGAACTTTGATCAACTTCATCCACAGTCAAACGTCCTCTTAGTTTCAACACCTTAGTTTTAACTCCTTAACGCTCTACGACGTACCTGTATGTCTTTGAGCTGTTAAGGATGTATTAAGAAGGCACATCCCTCGTCATACAGACATGGGGTTTGCTGCATATTGTTGTAAACAGCCACCGCTAATACAGGTAAAGCAGCTGCCGGCATTTAAGAGGCGGCGGCACCAAAGCCGCCATCTTTGTTTTGATCATTGCTCCCCAAGATGTCATCGGGGAGCGGGCCCCGAAAGCCTTCGGTTATTTAAAGATCCAAGGCTGTCTTGTTCAGGCAGATCTATTACAATGTGCAATTTGCACACGAGATGACTGTCAACCAGTCAAAGCAAGCTGCGACCACCATCTCTTATTACCATAAGAACCAACCCTACGTTCCCCTGCTCACGCCAGAACACTTCCCGGCCTGTTTGAAGCGTGGCAATGACCATGTGGAGGATTTAGAGAAGGCATAGGAATAGATCATGTGGTTAGATGTGACCAAAATAGAACTCTTTGGTATCAGCTTAACTCGCAAGGAGAAAGAATAAGAATTCATAGGACCCTAAGAACACAATCACAACCAGGAAACATAGGGGTGGAAACTTCATACTCTCAGGGTATTTTTCTGCAAAGATGACAAGAAGACTGCACCGTATTGAAAGGAGAATGGATGGGGCTATGTATAGTGAGATTTTGTCTAACCTCCTTCCCTAGGTAAGAGCATTGAAGATGGGTCGTGGTTTGACAGTGACCTGAAACACACAGCCAAAGTAACTGTGCAAAAAGTTTTTTAAGATCTTGAAATGTCCTAGCCAGTCTTTAGACCTGAACACAATAGGAAATATGATGGAGCTGAAACTCAATGTTTCAAGCTCTAGAGAAGTTCTGTATGAACAAAGAACAGGAAACAGGTAGAGGGTTTTTTTGGGGGAAAAATAAAAATTTTTATCCCTAAGTATATGCCGAGGCCAACTATATAGCCGCAATATTCGGTCACTCCATACAATAGCGCACTTATTCTTATTGGTCCCCAGTAACCAAATTGAAAGCAAAATGTACCCCTAAAACAAAGGGGAAAGAAGGACAGACTAAAAAGGTGCATATGAAGAATAAATCTTTATTAATGACACATAAACATATTAACATGAACGGTGCCCACAAACGATGGCGCCGTTCTGTATGAATCAATAAAATGCAGTAAAATATCGAGTTGTGGAACACAGAAAGAAAGAGGCAGACCAACCCGGACAGAATGGAGTAACAAGTAACTACAGGATATGGTTAAGCAAGAAACTAGGCAAATAAAGGCATGCAGCTATTGTTAGATCATGTTTTTGTGGGGCCCAACATAACTAGGTAGTGGCCACAACGGACCCATACAGTGCCCGTTCCTATATGTGGGCTGTGGGACCCATAGCTATCCAAAATTAAATGTGGGCTCTTACCAAATCCTAGTCAACAATAGGGGTTCCACTGTCCGGGAGAGACCACGTCCCCGAGGTACGTTTCGGCTCGGAATGAGCCTTTGTCTGGGGGTGGCCAAGAAGTGGCCAAGAAGTTCTGTATGATAGACTGGGTCAAAATCTCTGCTACAGTGTGTGCAATTGGCCAATAACTGCAGGAAATGTCTCACTGCAATAACCAAATATTAATTTGTGTTTTGCTATCATACAATGTGATTATCCTGTATTTATTTAGATTCTGCTGATAAATTCTAGATTCTATGATAAAAAAATGAAATTTTTTGTAGGTGGGAAAACCTGCTAAATCAGCAGTGTATCAAATATTTGTTTCTCCCCATTGTATGATGTAATGCTGGTTTTAATTTTTATTTTCTACATTGTGGGTTCATTTTGAAGACTATATTTTATATTTTACATTTTAAATTCTTCAAAGTCCTTTTGCTATGATGGTAGCTTTATTCGCATGCTTTCCATAAGTTTCATGAGGTAGTCACCAAAAAGGATTTTCAAAGTTCAGAGACGTCTACAAACATTAGGCCTTTAAGGTCAAATTACTACAAAGAAATAACTACTGAAGAATGGAAAGATAAAGAGAAGGATGTCTTGGACCAACAAATAGAGAAGAGGAATGAACAAGGGTAAATCTGTGCTTTAATCTGTTGAGTTAAAATGTGAGAATTTTGATTGATGCTACTCTCTAGTTGTGCCACATATGTGCCACTATCTAGTCTTTTGCACTGGCCTGTGCCACACTTCTGTACTTGGGTGGATGAACCAGACCATTCTTTTATACTCACTCCTCACACTAGTCTCCATGTAGTTCTACATTCTCTATTATGCTTTTGGATTTGTTTTGAGACCCTTGTTTGGACATTTTGTCTATTCTATTTGCCGCATGATTCTGTACCTCGCCGCCATCATGGTTTTGGCCCCAACAGACTGAGCTCCCTTATAATTCTCAGTCTTTCTGTTTGTTATCCGTTCTGTGCACATACCAAGAGTAAGGACTGTCGTCCAAATGTCACCTACCATTTAGCAAATGTGGGAAAGTAGACAGAGACGTAGGTTCTATGAAAGTGCAGGGCCTCCACCTCTTCCTTGTCCAGACAGGTCTTGTTCTGTAGCTAAGGCCCCTTCCACACTCGCGTTGCATTTCACGTCAGAGTTTGATCAGGGTGCGATCAGGGTTTGGTCAGTGAAAAACGCATATTTTGCATCAGAGTTCAATCAGTTTTCAGTCAGAGTTTGTTCAGTGTCTCAGTTTTTCATGCGCGTTTTCAATGCAATTTCAATGCGTTTTTCACGCGCAGAAAATGCGCGTGAAATGGACTCGGAACTGAGCTCTATCTTTTCTATGGCAATTGATGCGTGAAAAACGCATTGCACTTGCAAGTGTCTCAGAGTGCGATGCATTTTTGATGCATCTCCATAGACTTGTATGGTGCGTTTTTCACGTGCGTGACTTGCAAAAGTAGAGCATGTCGAGATTTAAACGCGCGTTTAAAAAAAACGTGCGTGCGCGTGAAAAAAAATGCAAGTCTGAAAAGACCCATTGGTTACAATGGGTCAGAGTGCAATGCAAGTTCTAAAGCACGCGCAGAAAAGCGCGTAAAAAACGCAAGTGTGAAAGGGGCCTAAGACACTTCACTTTGCTTCTTCTTCAACTCATCCTCTTATTGTCCCTGTCTACTGCTGGGAACTAGGTGCCCTGCTGGCATAGGAGGACACCAGGATGTCTATATTTGTCATAACTTTTCAGTTACTAAAAAGTAGGATAAACAAAATATGAAAAGGGTATTTTTAAACTGAGAACACTAAAAATTGCTTTAAATTACCTTTGAATTATCAGCTCTTCATTTCTCTTTTTATGCAAATGGGACAATTTAAGGAACATCATGGTTTATATTTAATCTTTCTTTAACGCAAACATTTGCTCAATGACCGATAATGATTTTATTACAAGAAAAAAGAAAAACTTTTTGTCCATACACAAAACGCTTCGAATATATAAAATCCAAATCCTTGCTCCAAAGAAAACTTGTAAATTTTCTTAATATCTGTCACAGACTCCTTCAAATATTGACGTTTGTCTGGCAGATCAAGATTCCTGCTGTTTACATTCTTCACAGATGTATTAAACTACAGCTTTTCTGCCAAATGGAAGGACTTCTCTCAGTCTGAGGATCACAGTGGAATTTTACTGAACTGGTGTTATAATTTTTTGGTCTGTCTTTAAAAAATTTTGATGTCATCTTGGCAGGTGTCATAGAAGACATTGTTTTTCAGATCCACAGTTAATGTGAAGCCTCACCTTGTGGCCTATTTAAAGGTATAGTAGTGAATAATATTATCAGCAGTTCCCAAATATATGTTATTATCAAAATCAAATGATATTACATTAAATAGAGAGAGAGAAAAGAAGAAAGAAAAAAGAAGGAGCGAGGAAGCAGAGTCTCGCTGTATGAGCTCATCCTGGAAGCCAGGTGGGGGCTGGAGGCAGAGAAGAGCTCAGTGCAGCGGTCAGACAGGAAAACAAGAACAAGAGCCTAACCTAAAGTCAAAAGATCCAGGGTCGGGAACCAGGGGCAGCTGAGCTTTGTTTCTTGTTCCATCCCGTAAAACCTATTTGCATGTTTCCCTAATATATAAAAAAGCATAACTACTGCACTGTTTGTGTTTGAATTATTGGATCTACAATGGATGATACCTGCTTCCTACGTATTTGGTGCCGCCTTTATCATAGGTCCACCATACACTTTTTTTTCCCCAGGACCAATATACTACTGATATGATATTACATTATAGTTTTTTTTGCTCAGAGGGAACCTGTCACCAGGGACCTCATTTTTAATTAAGACAGCTTGCAGAAGCCCATCACAGGTGCAGTGCAAAAATGCCTCTGCCTTTTATAAACATTTGTATTACAATATAATTGTGTCTTATAATTTACCTTGCACCCTGACAGAATCCTCTGTGTAGTCCCAGGGGTTGGGCTTTGGTTTGAATTCTCCCTCCCCACTGATGTCAGGCTATTAGGCTGTGACCTCTGTGAAGGAACAGGGGGGATGAGCTGTACAGCAGCACAAAGGTGGGGGTCAAAACTGAGGAGTGAGTAACAAGGCAAGTCACATGTGTTTTTTGAAATGCACCCAAACCAAAGCTCAACCCCTGGGACTACACAGAGGATTATGTCAGGGTGCAAGGTAAGTTATAACACACAATTATATTGTAATACAAATGTTTATAAAAGGCAGAGGAATTTTGCACTGCACCTGTGATGGGCTTCTGCAAGCTGTCTTAATTAAAAAGAGGTCCTGGTGACAGGTTCCCTCTGAGCAGAAAACGTCGTATGTCCCAAATATATGTTATTATCAAAATCAAATGATATTACATTAAATACGTTTTCTGCTCAGAGGGAACCTGTCACCAGGGACCTCATTTTTAATTGATAATACACACAGTGATGGCATAATACAAGTATAAATACACACAGTGATAGTTCACACAGTGATATTGGCAATGATTATATCATGAGAGAAAAATACTAAAGTTTGTAATCCGGCTCACTTTCTGTGTTGGTCACATTTACCTAGCCAGTGCCTCCGCCCCTCCTGTTTCACCCTGACAGCAACTCAGGACAAGTTTGTTTCATAGGATTTAGCTCAGCTCTTACTTTTACAGAGACCCCAGTATTATCCTTTTCCAAAGGAAGTAATTGGATCCTACCCTCCTAAATATACTGATCACCACAACATACAGTTAACCTTCTTTTAAAATGAATTAAACTCCCTAATCATCCACAAAGCATAAGGGGACCCCCCGTACTATGGTCCCTCCTTTCCTTTGACCATCTTATGTCTCTTTTTCTCTATCCCCACCACCCTATGCCCTTCTTTGCTAGATACCCCACCAAAGTTTTTCCCCATTTTTTGTAGCCCCCGCCCACTCTGCTTCCCTTCCGAAAAAAAATCTGATACTCCCCTTTTACTTTTCCCCTTCAGCAATCCTCTCATTTTCTGCTGCTGCTATGCACAACTCTGAAGCTGGCAGGTTTGATGACATCATCACATCTTGCCCGCTGGTCTGTACCACACACAGCCTTGGCAGGGGCCCAATGGTGGAGCAGGGAGCCGATAGCAGCCACTGAGCAAACCCCCTCTGGACATTCCACCAGCGCATTATATCCTCACAAAGTTCTAAAATCTATTCAGTACAAACAGAATTACTGGAACCCATGTACATCACGATCTTATATTGGTGCTGTTGCTTCTGAATCACATCCACTTAATTTATCATGTACAATCAGAGCTGCACACTTTGCCCCGAGCTGTCTGCTCTTCATCTGGTTTCTGTTACTAAGGCGAATACAGGCGAGCTTAGTCTCATACAGACTGCCAGCGAACCCTGATCCAGCCCGAGCGCAGGTACCAGACGGCACATCCAAATCTGAAATATTATTTTGGCCCTTCTTGAAAATGACTGCTTAAATCTTGCCTGGAGTATTGTCCTTATGTGGTGGTAATTGAGTACAGAACAGTTTATAATGTATTCCTGAAAGAAAGATTATGGTTTTCATAAAAGTTGGAAATAACTAAAATGCCACAAGAAAAAAAAAAAAACTTCAAAAATTAAACGTAATCGAGTTTTACTTAAGCCTCGCACAAGGGAAAATTGATTCAAATATCTTCATTTTCCAAAGGGAAATAAATTTTCGGTTAGAAATGACTGTCGTTCTAATACTCGCATATATTTATAACAATTTAAATAATAAATTAGGAGTAAAACATGTTTTATGTATTATGTTACATCACTGCCTTGCTATATTCTATTAAATATAACATTGGATATAACTTGAAATATAATGACATACATACCATCATTTTGAATTACAGGGCTCACAGTTAAAGGTGCCTCATGTTTTTTGTAATTTGGAGGTCGGAGGATTTAAAGAAGACCTGTCAGGGCGATTTGGGCCACTAAATGTGCATTGGACTCATCTCTTGTGCTCTCGGCATCACCTGATTCTTCAATGAAGCTGGAGTGTTACACTCCTGTTGGATTGCGCATGTGCTATAACTACAGCGCATGACCAAGCAATGGCTGAGTTCAGGGCATAGGAGAAACACCCAATACACCTCGCCTGACCACCCCCTATCTAAATAACGACACAGACACATGAGTAGTTGGAAAGGTGAATGGTCACAGCGTTTTATTTCAAATTCTTGTTAAACAATGTGTAAAATATAAAACATTGTTAAAGAATACAATAGATAATACAGTAACACTTGTAAAGGTAATAGCTGAGCTCTTGGCAACACCCCGAATGGGTACCATATTCAAATAAGACTTCAAATATCAGCATTGTCTCACAAAACCATAAATTACGCGCACAGCGCGCGAGGACCACAACCCCAGCTCCACTAGCCACCAACCTCCTAGCTAAAATGATGAAAGAGGAAAAAAAAAAAAAAAAAAAAAAAAAAAAAAAAAAAAAAAAAAAAAAACCAGGGGAAAATTACCATAATTTCTTCCACAACTACACCTTTCTTACTTCTTGTGGCTATATTTTACCAGCCACCAATTTGTAAATCACCACTGGCTGTTGCCAAGAACCCGCATGGCGACTTGACCCCTTAAGCCGCCATGCTCCCCCACAGCCGCACACAAAACTCAGCCACTTCCGCCAGGCCGTAATTAAAAACATCCAACCCTACTTCAGTTAGGTGAACACCATCCGGTCCTGTATAGGACCTGTCCGCATCCAGCATCTTGTGCCTCACCGCCAAACCGCCATTCAATCTGACAAACTTGGCCACACTTCTGTTAACCTTCACCCGAGAACGATTCAGTGCAGCCACCGACACAGCCTTCCTCCACTTCTCTCTCTGTATCATGTCCGACCATACTATTAGCATCTTTGGATGCGAATCCCACAGGCACAATATGTCTCTCTTAATTGTCTTGATCAAAGGTCGCATCGGGAAGCTGCCAACGTCATTACCCCCCACATGCAAAATCAAAACATCAGGGGGACCCCATCTCTTAAAACATTCTTCGTCCGCTCTCTACACCATTTTAGGCCTCGAAACCCCATCCAGTGCACACTCACCTGCTCAGGATTCATGCCTAATGACCTACCCAATAGCCGCAACTTCGCCCTCCTTTCGGCCCAGTAAACAAACGAATGGCCAAACACCCAAATTATACATTTCGCAGTCCCTGAAGAAAAACATATTACTAGAACAGCAAATTAACATTGAAACTCAACCCAACCATATTCCCCAAACCTCCTCCAAAGGCACGCTCTTCTAAAACTCGAGCAACCGCGGCCTGACATATGATTTGAATCTATGTGACTCCCAGCGCCCAATATTCCTTATTTCATCCTCCCTGAGCCCCCACCTCGCTGCCTCAGTCGCCGCGCCAATTCTAAAAGAGTGGGAGCTATATTCTTTTGGACGTAACCCCAGCCGCTCCACGCATCTCCTAAACACTGACACAAATTGAAACTTAGACAATGACGTACCATCTTCATGCACCAGCAGTGACCTCCTCTCCTGACCCCGCACAACCAGATACTCCTCATACACCGAAACCGGACAGCATACGTATTCCTGCAGCCTGTACAACTTATTCAAAAACCCTTTTCCCTTCACGTCTGTCTTTGACCCAAACAACCAAATTCTCACCAATGTGTGATCCAACACCAAGTGCCTACTCTGCATGCCTCCTTCCGCCCTCTTGCTGCCACTAACTAGATCACCAATCCTAAACGCCCCAAAAAAGGCCCATGAATAACCTACATATCCCATGTAGTTGCTGCACAATCCCCAGTAGTAGCTCAAACGACACAACATCGTAAAATATAAAACATTGTTACAGTATACACTAGAAATACAGTACCAACTTTTAAAAGTAATACGTGAGCTCTTGAACAACACCCCGATTGTACCATATTCAAATAAGACTTCAAATATCAGCATTTGTCTACACAAAACCATAATTACGCGCCGCCAGAGCCGAAGATTACAACCCACTAGCCCACTAGCCGCAACCAACTAGTAAAATGCAAAAGAGGATGTGGCCCTAGACCAACAAATTGGAGACAATGCAACCCACCATCCATCCTGGTATACCACCCCAGGGAGAAATTACCATAATTTTTCTTACTCACAACCTACACCTTTCTTGTCTTCTTGTGGCTATATTTTTTCCCACCACCAATTTGTCAATCACAACGGGTCTGTGTCCAAGACCCGCATGGCGACTGACCCCTTGAACCGCCATCTCCCCTCACAATCCGCACCCACAAACTCAAACCACTTCCCGCCAGGCCGTATTCAAACATCCCAACACTACTTCGTTAGGTTGAACACCATCCGGTCCTTATAGGACCTGTCCGCATCAGCATCTTTGTTCCGCATCACCGCCAAAACCGCCATTCAATGCTGACAACTTGGCCACACTCTGTTAAACCTCACCCGACGAACTATCAGTGCAGCCAACCGACCGCCTTACTCCACTTTCTCTCCTCTGTATATGTCCGCCCATACTATTCGCATCTTTGAGCGATCCACAGCACAATATGTTCTCTCCTTGTAATTTACTTGATCAAAGTCGCATGGAAGCTGCCACTCATTACCTTCACATGCAAAATCAAAACATCAGGGGACCCCATCTCTAAACATTCCTTCGTCCGCTCCTAACCATTTTAGGCTCGAAACCCCATCCCAGGTGCACACCACCTGATCTCAAAAAGGATATGCCCAATGACCTTCCCAATAGCCGCACTTCGACCCATCATTTCGGCCCAGTAAAACAAACGAATGGCCAAAAACACCCCCAAATTATCATTTCGCAGTCCCTGAAGAAAAACATATTACTAGACAGCAAATTAACATTGAAAACTCAACCCAACCATATTCCTACTTCCTCCTCCAAAGGCAACACACATCTAAAAACTCGGCAACCGCAGCTGACATACAATTTGAATCTATTGACTCCCCGCCCAATCTTCCTATTTCATCCTCCTGAACCCCCACCTCGCTGCCTTCTGTCGCCGCGCCAATTCTAAAAGAGTGTGAGCCATATTCTTTTGGACATAACCCAGCCGCTCAACGCATCTCCTAAAACCTGACACAAAATGGAAACTTAGACAATGACGTACCATCTTCATGCACCAGCAGTGACCTCCTCTCCTGGCCCCGCAACAACCGATAACTCCTCATACACCGAAACGGACAGCATACGCATTGCTTGCTGCCTTCACTTAATCAAAACCCCTTTTTCCTTCACGTCTGTCTTTGATCCAAACAACCAGATTCTCACCAATGTGTGATCCAACACCACGTGCCTACTCTGCAACACCCCCTTCCGTCTTTTTTTTTGCTGCCACTAACTAGCTCACCAATCCTAAACGCCCCAAAATAGGCCCATGAATAAGCCAGCGTGAACAACCGGCATTCATACTCGGACCTACAAACCCCATTGTAGTTGCTGCACAATCCCCAGTAGCAGTTCAAACGACACCCCGTCCGCCTACCATCTGCTCTCACTACACCCCACCTTTCGACAACCTTTTGGCGTGAGATCAAATGCCTGGTTGCATCAAATCACCCCCACCCCCAATGAGCTTAAACGGACCTATAGACTAATTGCCCCTAAAGTCCTATGAACACATCACCGCCCCAGACACCCCTTTATCAAAAACGCGCTGCCATTTAAAACAGAAATAATTGTTTTGAGCGGTCCCTCAACAAACCAATCCGCTCCCATTCATCAATAAACACAACCATCTTCCAAACCTTGCTGATAAGACCCCCACGTGGATGGAAGCCAACGACCTTCTTATCAGTGATAATTAACTTTACCACACTAGCTCCCACAGATTTCTGGCATGGTAATGGCTCCTTCGCAGCCTCTGGCCCCAGCTCTCGGAGACCTGTCTAACGCAAGCGGTGAGTATACGCATCAGTGATGTTGTTACTACCCCTGGAACATGCACTGCCTTAAAGAAAATATTCCACTGCAAGCACAACAAAAACCAGATGCTGCAGCAGCTTGATAACCGGGCGAAGATCATCTGCCTCGATTTCACCCCACCACTGCATGTTGTCGCAAGTGTGAAACAACCCACACTTGTTTGCTAGCTGAGCCCCCACAACTGAACTGCTACCACACTGGAGAAACAACTGCGAGCAAAACAGAGGTTTTCTTCGTGAAACCTGCCTCCAGCCATCGCACTGGCCACCCCCCCTACACTCCATTGCCTCGAAAAAATTGCCCCGTACCCCACAGACCAGCCGTGGCGGGGTAAACAGCTATGCAATGCTACGCTCGTCACCGTCTCTTCCAATCACAAGTCCTACCTACCATTTGTAGCTCACCAGAAAAAATATCCCACACCCGAAATCATCCCTGTGTTCCTTCCGGAGTCGAATCAAGTGTTCTTGGCGTTTTGCGCACTGCTGTCGCTTGTGCCAGTATTCTACAAAATACCCTTCCCATTGGCATAATTGCGACATGCAAAATTAAGCTTCCCTAATAGAGACGCAATGTGTTAAGGACACTTTTGTCTTGACCAATGCCTCTTGAACCCCTAAACCATAGTCGGTCAGTTTTTTTCTTCTGGCAAAACAACACTCCATTTCCACAGAGTCAATTCAATTCCTAAGAAAACAAAGACGTGGTGGCCCCTCCATCTTGTCATGCGCTAAGGGAACCCCAAATCTCAAACACGTCCTCTAATTTTTCAAAGAGAATATGGCAAACCCAGCTACCCCCAGGCCCCACACTAGGAAGTCTCCAAAATTAATGCCCCCGCAAACTGACTCCTTCCGATAACCCATTCCAAAAGTACTGAATGCTTCGAAGTAAGCGCAGAAATGGAGCACGAATCCTCGCAATAAAAAAAAAGACGAATTTTCGGAGAGGCTCGCGTATGACTATTGCACTGGGGACCATGGGAGAACACCATCCACAAAGAACCTTCAAAACAAACACCCATCAGGTGCATTGTATCCCGATGCACAGGCAGGAGGCGAAATGCCGATCATTGTTGGCTTGCCATTAATGCCCCCTGCCCAGCATTCCGGACCAATGCCACTGCCGCCTCACAAAGATGGTGTATTCACTGCCTTTAATGAAGAATCAATATCATCATTTACCGAAGCCCCCGGGGATACGATAAATGATGACTCAGTCTGAATTTGCCTTCTTCCTTCTTTGGTACAACCCCCAGTGGTGATACCCGCAAACCCTCTACTGGCGACATTAAAGGGGCCCAAATCCTTCCCAGACTAAACTTCCTTGTAGAGTTTTTTCCTCACCACCTCCGATGTTCTCTAACCGACTTTAAATTCTTAACAAACAACGAAACCCTCACAGTCTCTCAAGGGAATCTTAAAAACCGTCTTGAAACCCCTCCAACCAACACTGCGCCTTCTCCCTATTTGGATAGATCCCTAGCCACTGTCTCATTTCTGCCTAGCTTCACCGCGTCACCCCCCTTTTGAAGCCCCATCACCCGGCCGCTGTTTTGTGAGGGTTTTGGCGTTTAAAAGCACTTGAACAGGGGATGATTTGCTCCCCCACAACCTGAACATTATTGTCGATAAGTTGCAAGAGCTCCCCAATACAGGAGCTCTCATTGAATTTCCAACAAACTCCTTTTTTGAGACAGCCATGACGACTTACGGGCCTTTGCTCCGTCGGGCCCCCCTGAAAGGAATTCCCAACTAGTTGACCCCGCCAATGGATTTCTAGCCGCCTATTTTGGGGCCGTCATAATCCTCATCCACAGTGAAAATATCCCTTGGTCACCTGTAACGTGGCTGAACCGCCATGCGTTGTCTGAATTGTTCGTCATACTTTAGCTGCGATGCCCCATATGTTTTATAAGCTCCAAATAATATCGTAGGTAGCCGAACAAACCAGAACAGCATTCCGATTCTTTTCACCAATCACACTTCCAAAGCACGCAAAGGCATTACCAGTTACCAAATTCCTCGGTATCAGCCTGTTATCTCTTTCTCTCCTCATCCTCCTCCTTCCTATGCCTTCCCTTTTCCACTTCTCGGTGCTAAATCGCTCCAAAGGCGAAGGCGTAAATATATCTATGTTCCCCGCCGCCACTTTCTTTTCTTTAGCCTCTGTGTTCAAATGCCCTCCCAAAGGCCCCATCAAAACAACAATGTAGAGACTACCCTTAGCAGCGTCGGACACCGGCAATACTTTCGATGCCACTTCTTTTCAGTCTGCAACCCTGTTTCCGTGGAGGACACCTCTGACTCCCCCGTACTCACTACGACCCCCCTGGCTGCACCACCGGAGTCGCCCCCCCCCCAAAAAAAAAAAATCGCTTCTCTTTCCTGTCACCCCTCCACCGCCCATTACCGGGAACCCAGCTGTGACCCCAAGATGCTTCACATGTTGTCAACACTGACGAAACCCTTGAAAAGTTACCCAACGCCCCAAATTGCATATTACCCATATTGGACGGCCAGACTCTGCACTAGCGGCCCCCTCTACCTGACCTGTGCATTTGGTGTGTTGTGTACCAAATTGTAGTGGTTGATGCTGTGAACACACCTGGTTGGACCAAGCTACCGCCTTTGCGATGCTGGTGTTGTCCAACTCCCCCACTGAGGTTCTCCGCTCCATGTGCTGATCTGCTCCTGGCACAGTCCTGCACTCCTCCGCTTCCCTTGGCGGAGCCATCCCGATAGCCCGCCGCACCACATCAAGGGATAGCGCCGCTTTTGCCACCTCCTCTCCTGTAATGGAAAAAAAAAGACCGAGGAGACACCCTGAAAACATCACTCCTCTGCCAGTCGTCGGGAACCGGAGCACTTGACAACCCCATGCCCTACCAGCAGCTCACACCAAAATCGGCGGCACCCCCGCAGCGGCCCTATTCCCGCTCTCTAACTCACCAAGGGCTCCTCCGGTCCAATACCACTCCAGGGACGTGGCCATCGCTAACCCCGCCCCCGCCGGTCTGCTCCAGCCAGTGACCGCAGGCCCATCACTATCCCCCGTCCATCTCCCTCGACGCCTCCCTCATCCTGCACCCTCTCTGGGCCGTGCGCCCATCCGCGAGTTCTCGCTTACAAGCTGCCCTCTGGTGCATGTAGGCCCCGCTCCTCCTCTCCTCCGTGCCCTGGAGGCACTCGTGGGGCCTCTCCACGACACTGCTTCTACCATTGGGGCAGCCGCTCTGCTCCTCCAGCTGCCCAGTGCCACAAACCGGTCCCTGGTGCTGGCTCCCACTGTTGTGCAGGCCCCGCGCTCCGGCTCTTCATCTGACCCACAACTTCGGCCTCGGACTCCAGGCCGCACCTCCCTTCCCCGCCAGACTCCCGCGCTCCGATGTTGCTCGCGCCGCCATCTTCGCAGCCCTTGAGCTGCCGCCATCTTGCCATCGCTCTCCTACCCGATCTTCCCCGGCTCTCCGCACCTCCTGCCGGCGCCGATCCGCTCACTCGCTGCCATCCGATGCCGTCCTGGACCTCTCTCCTGCGCTCTCGGCACTTTGATCCTCCATGCGCGTAAGGCTTCTGCCCGCTCTTGGATGATGATGATGGGCCTGTCTCGCGTGGCCTCCTAGATCGCGACTGGCCTCTCCACACCCCATCTTGTGCCGCTCCTGGGCCCCACGATCCCACTGCTCTCGATTGTTGCGTAGCCTCACACCAATCGCGTGGGACGCTCTCTTCCCCGGATTGACCCTGTGCGCCTCCTCCTCATCCTGGCAATCACTCTTCTAACGCTGACATGCCGACACTATTTTTCTGGCAAGAATGAGGCTCTCCCTCCCTGCCAGACTTATATAAACCTTCTCACTCCACCCCCGCTTTAAGCACCCTATCACAGCTAATGTTGTTCTCCACCCCCCAATTAATTCCAAACCACCGTATCTGGTGCCCCACCCAGCCCAGTCCGCCATGCCCGCTCTCCGCCACTTGGCGAAGCTCCGTGCTCACATGCACAATGAAGCCAAGGTGTATTACCACGGCTTTAGTGTTCAACTGCACAGGTGCATGGAGTATCAGACCAAGGCGAGTATAACGCTTTTTATTTTACGAGCGGCTACGGAGGCTATCTGATGAGCAATTTGGGACACTATACAACAGGTCCTTATGGTTTAGTGTTCTAAATTTCCCTAGCAGGTCCTCTTTAAGCAATTACCAATATACATCTAGTAAATAGTTCTGCTCTGCTTTTTTGAAATGTAAAGTAAAGCCTCTGTCTTTTACCTCATCAGCCAGAGATTCCTGTCCAAAAATGGCCGCAGATAGAGGGTCTGGTGATCTCTTCTGTCCATGAACAATCAACACCCTTCAAAACCTCTTAACAGTATTCATGAATATAAGATTAAAAGTCCTGGCAGGCTGATAGAGATCACATGATCGGTCGTTTTATGGTCGGTATTTCTGGCAACGGGCCGGGCCATAGAGGGTAGTGTTTGCAGTTCTTGAAAGAAGGGGCCAGCACTGTGCTTTTTGCTAGGAAGTTGATCAGGAATTTGACTTAAATGACTTAGAAAGGGGAAGATTTTTTTTTCTGGTATATAAATATCCAACTCTAAGATATGCAACTTGATGTTACTGGGGTTGATATTAGTTCTGTAAATCTTATTACCCCCCCCCCCCTCCCCCAACTACCCCTAGCAGCATAATACATCTTGTTCTTGCGCACAAACTGTTTCATGAGGCCGCTCTGTGCATGCACATTAGCTTCTGCTGCAGTGCCGCTACCAGAGATATCTAATATATACTGTGACCCCATTACAGAGAGATATTACTGTACTCCATACAGGTATACAGAATATACTGTGCCCACTTACAGATATATACATGTCCTTTTTACAGATCTTTTTCATCATCACACTGCAGGGTCACCAGAGAGGGTGCCATACAGGAGTTCAGATACAGAACCCTGTGCAGCGATATGGTCGGCCCCCTGGGCCGTCCGCAAGCCCACACAGTGGTGTAGATATTGCCCTGTCTGAAGTGACCTGCAGTCTCTAAAATTGACTCTCTCAGGCAAAATATGGCTCTGAGATTTTTTTTTTATAGTAAATCAAGATGTCACATAAAAATAGGAATTCTTTAAAGGACATTTCATTGCCCTAAGTGAGAGGACAAGTTGGTTTTATGGGGTACAACCTGCTGACTGAGTCTCTTTTAGTTAACTATTCAAATACAAAATACTTTCATTTCAGCATGTTCAGCAGTGTCATACTCCACTTCTTCAGGCCGTGCACTAGGTATAACACAGTTTTGGCCATGTACATTTTAAACGGGTAATCCAGTCTTAAATGTAATCCATCTATCTGCTCTTACAACAGAGTGTAAAAACTTTGTTTCGTACGAATCACATATCAGCAATAAACCGCACCTAGAAGTCCCCAGGTTGCCTCCATAATACATGAATATGTCTCAGCTCAAAGACCTGACATAAAACACGACTATAGAGAACGCACTTCAAAGGCGGAAGATGTAGATATTTTGCATACAAAGAAGTACAGTCTCCTAAGGTCACGGAGCGTCTACACTACATGGCTCTCAGAGGACGTGGCTTCCTTGTACAAAGCCAGGGAAAATTCTTGGAGACTGCGAACATTTCTGTTTTATGTAAAGGGATGTTAAGATGCTGTGAGATGCCAAAGCAGCAGCCCCCTTGGAGCGACTAAAAGGAAATATCAGTGGTTTACATCGAAGGTACCACAGAGTTTAATTCCAACCAGATGACTCTCTCCAAACCAAGGACTAGACCTCAGGTGACAATCCATGAATATCAAGTCCCTACAATATGGAATCTTAATTGGGTAAGTAGTGTCTATACCTGGGACTCCGCATTGTCAGTGTTTCCCATTTCCTTTTCTCACTGATGTTTTCCATCAGAAAACAATTGTACACAACTTTTAAGCATCTGCTGATTCATCATTGTTAAGGGAAATGGAAAGACTTTACATCTTCCTGATCAGATGATGGAGGTAGAACGAGAACAAAGTTTTTTCTGTAACTAGAATATTTTCAGATGGATCACAGATGGAAGATATTATTGTTTGATTTATTATGATAGTAAAGAAGCCCTGCAGTATTTCATCTATACATGCCTCATTGTCTATTATTAGGTTATGGTATATGCCCAGGGTTATAGCTTTGTCACCTTGGTTCCTTCTTCTTCTCTGGGTTTTCAAACATGGCCGGCTTTCCCATCATGACTCTGGTTCTCTGGAGGTTGTTGAGTTCGTCACACTTTACTTTGGGATAAAGAAGTAATGTCCATAGTCCATTGGTTGGTAAATTATTACATGGGCATGCTAACACAAAGGCTCAGTTTTCCCTGGAGTGGGGTAATATTAGTGAATCCAGATGTAATATCGGCTTAGGGGATCTTACATACTTCAGTCAAAAAGTGAACTTTGATCAACTTCATCCACAGTCAAATGTCCCTTAGTTTCAACACCTTAGTTTTAACTCCTTAACGCTCTACGACGTACCTGTATGTCTTTGACTGTTAAGGATGTTATTAAGAAGGCACATCCCTCGATACAGACATGGGGTTTGCTGCATATTGTTGTAAACAGCCACCGCTAATACAGGTAAAGCAGCGGCCGCATTAGAGGCGGCGGCACCTAAGCCGCCATGTTTGTTTTGATCATTGCTCCCCAAGATGTCATCGGGAGCGGGCCACGAAAGCCTTTGGTTATTTAAAGATCCGAGGCTGTCTTGTTTAGGCAGATCTATTACAATGTGCAATTTGCAACGAAATGACTGTCAATTGTCAAAGCAAGCTGCGACCACCATCTCTTATTACCATAAGAACAACCCTACGTTCCCCTGCTCACGCCAGAACACACACTTCCCGGCCTGTTTTGAAGCGTGGCAATGACCATGTGGAGGATTTAGAGAAGGCATAGGAATTCATTGGTTAGATGTGACCAAAATAGAACTCTGTGGTATCAGCTCCCTCACAAGAGAAAAGAATAAGAATTCATAGAACCCTAAGAACACCATCCCAACCATGAAACATAGGGGTGGAAACTTCATACTCTCAGGTATTTTTCTCAAAGATGACAAGAAGACTGCACCGTATTGAAAGGAGAATGGATGGGGCTATGTATAGTGAGTATTTTGTCTAACCTCCTTCCCTAGGTAAGCATTGAAGATGGTCGTGGTTTGACAGTGACCTGAAACACACAGCCAAAGTAACTGTGCAAAAAGTTTTTTAAGATCTTGAAATGGCCAAGCCAGTTCTTTAGACCTGAACCAGTAGGAAACTGATGGAGTTGAAACTCAATGTTTCAAGCTCTAGAGAATTTCTGTATACAAAGACAGGAAACAGGTAGAGGTTTTTTTGGGGGAAAAATAAAAATTTTTATCCCTAAGTATATTGCCGAGGCCAACTATATAGCCGCAATATTCGTTCACTCCATACAATAGCGCCACTTATTCTTATTGGTCCCCAGTAACCAAATGAAAACAAAATGTACCCCTAAAACAAAGGGGAAAGAAGGACAACTAAAAAGGTGCATATGAAGAATAAATCTTTATTAATGACCATAAACATATTAACATGAACGGTGCCCACAAACGATGGCGCCGTTCTGTATGAACAATAAAATGCAGTAAAATATCGAGTTTTGGAACACAGAAAGAAAGAGGCAGACCAACCCGGACAGAATGGAGTAACAAGTAACTACAGGATATGGTTAAGCAAGAAACTAGGCAAATAAAGCATGCAGCTATTGTTAGATCATGTTTTTGTGGGGCCCAACATAACTAGGTAGTGGCCACAACGCCCATACAGTGCCCGTTCTATTGTGGGCTGTGGGACCCATAGCTATCCAAAATTAAATGTGGGCTCTTACCAAATCCTAGTCAACAATAGGGGTTCCACTGTCCGGAGAGACCACGTCCCCGAGGACGTTTCGGCTCGGAATGAGCCTTTGTCTGGGGGTGGCCAAGAAGTGCCAAGAAGTTCTGTATGATAACTGGTCAAAATCTCTGCTACAGTGTGTGCAATTGGCCAAAACTGCAGGAAATTCTCACTGCATAACCAAATATTAATTTGTGTTTTGCTAATCAACAATGTGATTACCTGTATTTATTTAGATTCTGCTGATAAAATCTAGATTCTATGATAAAAAATGAAATTTTTTGTAGGTGGGAAAACCTGCTAATCAGCAGTGTATCAAATATTTGTTTCTCCCCATTGTATGATGTAATTCGTTTTTAATTTTTATTTTCTACATTGTGGTTATTGTGAAGACTATATTTTATATTTTATATTAGATTCTCAAAGTCCTTTTTGCTATGATGGTAGCTTTATTTCGCATTCTTTCCATCACTTCATGAGGTCGTCACCAAAAAGGATTTTCAAAGTTCAGAACGTCTACAAACATAGGCCTTTAAGGTCAAATTACTACAAGAAATAACTACTGAAGAATGAAAGATAAAGAAAGGATGTCTTGGACCAACAAATAGAGAAGAGGAAGGAACAAGGTAATCTGTGCTTTAATCTTTTGAGTTAAAAGTGAGAATTTTGATTGATGCACTCTCTAGTTGTGCCACATATGTGCCACTATCTAGTCTTTTGCACTGGCCTGTGCCACACTCTGTACTTGGTTGGAGAACCAGACCTTCTTTTATACTCACTCCTCACACAGTCTCCATGTAGTTCTACATTCTCTATTATGCTTTGGATTGTTTTGAGACCCTTGTTTGGACATTTGTCTATTCTATTTGCCGCATGATTTCTGTACCTCGCCGCCATCATGGTTTTGGCCCCAACAGACTGAGCTCCCTTTATAATTCTCCAGTCTTTCTGTTTGTTATCCGTTCTGTGCACATACCAGAGTAAGGACTGTCGTCCAAATGTCACCTACCATTTAGCAAATGTGGGAAATAGACAGAGACGTAGGTTCTATGAAAGTGCAGGGCCTCCACCTCTTCCTTGTCCAGACAGGTCTTGTTCTGTAGCTAAGCCCCTTCCACACTCGCGTTGCATTTCACGTCAGAGTTTGATCAGGGTGCGATCAGGGTTTGGTCAGTGAAAAAACGCATATTTTGCATCAGAGTTCAATCAGTTTTTCAGTCAGAGTTTGTTCAGTGTCTCAGTTTTTCATGCGCGTTTTTCAATGCTTTCAATGCGTTTTTCACGCGCAGAAAATGCGCGTGAAATGGACTCGGAACTGAGCTCTATCTTTTCTATGCGATTGATTGCGTGAAAAACGCATTGCACTTGCAAGTGTCTCAGAGTGCGATGCATTTTTGATGCATCTCCAATAGACTTGTATGGTGCGTTTTTCACGTGCGTGACTTGCAAAAGTAGAGCATGTCGAGATTAAACGCGCGTTTAAAAAAAACGTGCTGGCGCGTGAAAAAAAATGCAAGTCTGAAAAGACCCATTGGTTACAATGGGTCAGAGTGCAATGCAAGTTCTAAAGCACGCGCAAAAAGCGCGTAAAAAACGCAAGTGTGAAGGGGCCTAAGACACTTCACTTTGCTTCTTCTTCAACTCATCCTCTTATTGTCCCTGTCTACTGCTGGGAACTAGGTGCCCTGCTGGCATAGGAGACACCAATGTCTATATTTGTTATAACTTTTCAGTTACTAAAAGTAGGATAAAAAAAATAGAAAGGGTATTTTTAAACTGAGAACCACTAAAATTACTTGAATTACCTACGAATTACATCACTCTTTATTTCTCCTGCTATGCAAATGGGACAATTTAAGGAACATCATGGTTTATATTTAATCTTTCTTTAACGCAACACTATTTGCTCAATGACCGATAATGATTTATTACAAGAAAAAGAAAAACTTTTTGTCCATACACAAAACGCTTCGAATGTAAAAATCCAAATCCTTGCTCCAAAGAAAACTGGTAATTTTCTTAATATCTGTACAGACTCCTTCAAATATTGACGTTTGTCTGCAGATCAAATTCCTGCTGTTTACATTCTTCACAATGTTATTAAACTACAGCTTTTCTGCCAAATGGAAGGACTTCTCTCAGTCTGAGGATCACTTGGAATTTTACTGAACTGGTGTTATAATTTTTGGTCGGTCTTTAAAATTTTGATGTCATCTTGGCAGGTGTCATAGAAGACATTGTTTTTCAGATCCACGTTAATTTGAAGCCTCACCTTGTGGCCTATTTAAAGGTATAGTAGTGAATAATATTATCAGCAGTTCCCAATATTATGTTTTAATCAAAATCAAATGATTTTACATTAAATAACGTTTTCTGCTCAGAGGGAACCTGTCACCAGGGACCTCATTTTTAATTAAGACAGCTTGCAGAAGCCCATCACAGGTGCAGTCAAAAATCCTCTGCCTTTTATAAACATTTGTATTACAATATAATTGTGTGTATAACTTACCTTGCACCCTGACTAATCCTCGTGTAGTCCCAGGGTTGAGCTTTGGTTTGGGTGCATTTCAAAAAACAACATGTGACTTCCTATGTTACTCACTCCTCAGTTTTTGACCCCCACCTTTGTGCTGCTGTACAGCTCATCCCCCCTGTTCCTTCACAGAGGTCACAGCCTAATGAGCCTGACATCAGTGGGGGAGGGAGAATTCAAACCAAAGCCCAACCCCTGGGACTACACAGAGGATTCTGTCAGGGTGCAAGGTAAATTATAAGACACAATTATATTGTAATACAAATGTTTATAAAAGGCAGAGGATTTTGCACTGCCCCTGTGATGGGCTTCTGCAAGCTGTTCTAATTAAAATGAAGGTAAAAATGAGGTCCCTGGTGACAGGTTCCCTCTGAGCAGAAAACTTATATAATGTAATATCATATCAGTAGTATATTGGTCCTGGGGAAAAAAAGGTATGGTGGACCTATGATAAAGGCGGCACCAAATACGTAGGAAGCAGGTATCATCCATTGTAGATCCAATATATTCAAACAAAACAGTGCAGTAGGTTATGCTTTTTTATATATTATGGGAAACATGCAAATAGGTTTTACGGGATGGAACAAGAAAACAAAGCATCACTTGCCCCGGGTCCCGACCCTGGATCTTTTGACTTTAGGTTAGGCTCTTGTTCTTGTTTTCCTGTCTGACGCTGCACTGAGCTCTTCTCTGCCTCCAGCCCCCACCCTGGCATTCCAGGATGAGCTCATACAGCGAGACTCTGGCTTCCAACATCGTAAAATATAAAACATTGTTAAAGTATACAATAGATAATACAGTACCACTTGTAAAAGTAATAGCTGAGCTCTTGAACAACACCCCGATTGGTACCATATTCAAATAAGACTTCAATATCAGCATTGTCTCACAAAACCATAAATTACGCGGCACAGAGCACGAAGACTACAACCCCAGCTCCACTAGCCGCCAACCTCCTAGCTAAATATGCGAAAGAGGATGTGGCCCTAGACCAACCAAATTGGAGACAATGCAACCCACCATCCTCCTGGATACCAACCCAGGGGAAATTACCATAATTTTCTTACCACAACTACACCTTTCTTACTTCTTGTGGCTATATTTTACCACCACCAATTTGTAATCACACTGCTGTTCCAAGAACCCGCCTGTCGACTTGACCCCTTAAGCCGCCATGCTCCCCCACAGCCGCACCAAAACTCAGCCACTTCCGCCAGGCCGTAATTCAACATCCCACTACTTCAGTTAGGTGAACACCATCCGGTCCTGTATAGGACCTGTCCGCATCCAGCATCTTGTTCCGCCTCACCGCCAAACCCGCCATTCAATCTGACAAACTTGGCCACACTCTGTTAACCTCACCGCGACGAACTATTCAGTGCAGCCACCGACACAGCCTTCCCTCCACTTCTCTCCTCTGTATCATGTCCGACCCATACTATTAGCATCTTTGGATGCGATCCCACAGGCAAATATTTCTCTCTGTAATTTCTTGATCAAAGGTCGCATCGTGAAATCTGCCAACGTCATTACCTCACATG
Organism: Engystomops pustulosus; assembly: GCA_019512145.1. NCBI lineage: Eukaryota > Metazoa > Chordata > Amphibia > Anura > Leptodactylidae > Engystomops > Engystomops pustulosus. The sequence continues at coordinate 247,450,993 of CM033642.1, read as the reverse complement.
CAAACATCAAAAACATCAGGGGACCCCATCTCTAAACATTCTTCGTCCGCTCTCTACACCATTTTAGGCCTCGAAACCCCATCCCAGGGGCACCACTCACCTGCTCAGGATTATGCCCAATGACCTCCCAATAGCCGCACTTCGCCCTCCTTTCGGCCCAGTAAAACAAACGAATGGCCAAAAACACCCCCAAATTATCATTTCGCAGTCCCTGAAGAAAAACATATTACTAGACAGCAAATTAACATTGAAAACTCAACCCAACCATATTCCTACTTCCTCCTCCAAAGGCAACACACATCTAAAAACTCGGCAACCGCAGCCTGACATACAATTTGAATCTATTGACTCCCCGCCCAATCTTCCTATTTCATCCTCCTGAGCCCCCACCTCGCTGCCTTCTGTCGCCGCGCCAATTCTAAAAGAGTGTGAGCCATATTCTTTTGGACATAACCCAGCCGCTCAACGCATCTCCTAAAACCCTGACACAAAATGGAAACTTAGACAATGACGTACCATCTTCATGCACCAGCAGTGACCTCCTCTCCTGGCCCCGCAACAACCAGATAACTCCTCATACACCGAAACGGACAGCATACGCATTGCTTGCTGCCTTCACTTAATCAAAACCCCTTTTTCCTTCACGTCTGTCTTTGATCCAAACAACCAGATTCTCACCAATGTGTGATCCAACACCACGTGCCTACTCTGCAACACCCCCTTCCGTCTTTTTTTTTGCTGCCACTAACTAGCTCACCAATCCTAAACGCCCCAAAATAGGCCCATGAAATAAGCCAGCGTGAACAACCGGCATTCATACTCGGACCTACAAACCCCATTGTAGTTGCTGCAAATCCCCAGTAGCAGTTCAAACGACACCCCGTCCGCCTACCATCTGCTCTCACTACACCCCACCTTTCCGACAACCTTTTGGCGTGAGGATCAAATGCCTGGTTGCATCAAATCACCCCCACCCCCAATGAGCTTAAACGGACCTATAGATATTGCCCCTAAGTCCTATGAACACATCACCGCCCCAGACACCCCTTTATCAAAAACGCGCTGCCATTAAAACAGAAATAATTGTTTTGAGCGGTCCCTCAACAAACCAATCCGCTCCCATTCATCAATAAACACAACCATCTTGCCAAACCTTGCTGATAAGACCCCCACGTGGATGGAAGCCAACGACCTTCTTATCAGTGATAATTAACTTTACCACACTAGCTCCCACAGATTTCTGGCATGGTAATGGCTCCTTCGCAGCCTCTGGCCCCAGCTCTCGGAACCTGTCTAACGCAAGCGGTGAGTATACGCATCAGTGATGTTGTTACTACCCCTGGAACATGCACTGCCTTAAAGAAAATATTCCACTGCAAGCACAACAAAAACCAGATGCTGCAGCAGCTTGATAACCGGGCGAAGATCATCTGCCTCGATTTCACCCACACCACTGCATGTTGTCGCATGTGTGAAACAACCCACACTTGTTTGCTAGCTGAGCCCCCACAACTGAACTGCTACCACACTGGAGAAACAACTGCGAGCAAAACAGAGGTTTTCTTCGTGAAACCTGCCTCCAGCCATCGCACTGGCCACCCCCCCTACACTCCATTGCCTCGAAAAAATTGCCCCGTACCCCACAGACCAGCCGTGGCGGGGGAAACAGTATGCAATGCTACGCTCGTCACCGGCTCTTCCAATCACAAGTCCTACCTACCATTTGTAGCTCACCAGAAAAAACTATCCCACACCCGGAAATCATCCCTGTGTTCCTTCCGGAGTCGAATCAAGTGTTCTTGGCGTTTTGTCGCGCTGCTGTCGCTTGTGCCAGTATTCTACAAAATACCCTTCCCATTGGCATAATTGCGACATGCAAAATTAAGCTTCCCTAATAGAGACGCAATGTGTTAAGGACACTTTTGTCTTGACCAATGCCTCTTGAACCCCTAAACCATAGTCGGTCAGTTTTTTTCTTCTGGCAAAACAACACTCCATTTCCACAGAGTCAATTCAATTCCTAAGAAAACAAAGACGTGGTGGCCCCTCCATCTTGTCATGCGCTAAGGGAACCCCAAATCTCAAACACGTCCTCTAATTTTTCAAAGAGAATATGGCAAACCCAGCTACCCCCAGGCCCCACACTAGGAAGTCTCCAAAATTAATGCCCCCGCAAACTGACTCCTTCCGATAACCCATTCCAAAAGTACTGAATGCTTCGAAGTAAGCGCAGAAATGGAGCACGAATCCTCGCAATAAAAAAAAAGACGAATTTTCGGAGAGGCTCGCGTATGACTATTGCACTGGGGACCATGGGAGAACACCATCCACAAAGAACCTTCAAAACAAACACCCATCAGGTGCATTGTATCCCGATGCACAGGCAGGAGGCGAAATGCCGATCATTGTTGGCTTGCCATTAATGCCCCCTGCCCAGCATTCCGGACCAATGCCACTGCCGCCTCACAATGATGGTGTATTCACTGCCTTTAATGAAGAATCAATATCATCATTTACCGAAGCCCCCGGGGATACGATAAATGATGAATCAGTCTGAATTTGCCTTCTTCCTTCTTTGGTACAACCCCCAGTGGTGATACCCGCAAACCCTCTACTGGCGACATAAAGGGGCCCAAATCCTTCCCAGACTAAACTTCCTTGTAGAGTTTTTTCCTCACCACCTCCGATGTTCTCTAACCGACTTTAAATTCTTAACAAACACGAAACCCTCACAGTCTCTCAAGGGAATCTTAAAAACCGTCTTGAAACCCCTCCAACCAACACTGCGCCTTCTCCCTATTTGGATAGATCCCTAGCCACTGTCTCATTTCTGCCTAGCTTCACCGCGTCACCCCCCTTTTGAAGCCCCATCACCCGGCCGCTGTTTTGTGAGGGTTTTGGCGTTTAAAAGCACTTGAACAGGGGATGATTTGCTCCCCCACAACCTGAACATTATTGTCGATAAGTTGCAAGAGCTCCCCAATACAGGAGCTCTCATTGAATTTCCAACAAACTCCTTTTTTGAGACAGCCTGACGACTTACGGGCCTTTGCTCCGTCGGGCCCCCCTGAAAGGAATTCCCAACTAGTTGACCCCGCCAATGGATTTCTAGCCGCCTATTTTGGGGCCGTCATAATCCTCATCCACAGTGAAAATATCCCTTGGTCACCTGTAACGTGGCTGAACCGCCATGCGTTGTCTGAATTGTTCGTCATACTTTAGCTGCGATGCCCCATATGTTTTATAAGCTCCAAATAATATCCTAGGTAGCCGAACAAACCAGAACAGCATTCCGATTCTTTTCACCAATCACACTTCCAAAGCACGCAAAGGCATTACCAGTTACCAAATTCCTCGGTATCAGCCTGTTATCTCTTTCTCTCCTCATCCTCCTCCTTCCTATGCCTTCCCTTTTCCACTTCTCGGTGCTAAATCGCTCCAAAGGCGAAGGCGTAAATATATCTATGTTCCCCGCCGCCACTTTCTTTTCTTTAGCCTCTGTGTTCAAATGCCCTCCCAAAGGCCCCATCAAAACAACAATGTAGAGACTACCCTTAGCAGCGTCGGACACCGGCAATACTTTCGATGCCACTTCTTTTCAGTCTGCAACCCTGTTTCCGTGGAGGACACCTCTGACTCCCCCGTACTCACTACGACCCCCCTGGCTGCACCACCGGAGTCGCCCCCCCCCCAAAAAAAAAAAATCGCTTCTCTTTCCTGTCACCCCTCCACCGCCCATTACCGGGAACCCAGCTGTGACCCCAAGATGCTTCACATGTTGTCAACACTGACGAAACCCTTGAAAAGTTACCTAACGCCCCAAATTGCATATTACCCATATTGGACGGCCAGACTCTGCACTAGCGGCCCCCTCTACCTGACCTGTGCATTTGGTGTGTTGTGTACCAAATTCTAGTGGTTGATGCTGTGAACACACCTGGTTGGACCAAGCTACCGCCTTTGCGATGCTGGTGTTGTCCAACTCCCCCACTGAGGTTCTCCGCTCCATGTGCTGATCTGCTCCTGGCACCAGTCCTGCACTCCTCCGCTTCCCTTGCGGAGCCATCGCCGATAGCCCGCCGCACCACATCAAGGATAGCGCCGCTTTGCCACCTCTCTTCCTGTAATGGAAAAAAAAAGACCGAGGAGACACCTGGAAAACATCACTTCCTCTGCCAGTCGTCGGGAACCGGAGCACTTGACAACCCCATGCCGCTACCACGTCCACACCAAAATCGGCGGCACCCCCGCAGCGGCCCTATTCCCGCTCTCTAACTCACAAGGGTCCTCCGGTCCAATACCACTCCAGGGACGTGGCCATCGCTAATCCCCGCCCCCGCCGGTCTGCTCCAGCCAGTGACCGCAGGCCCAGTCACTATCGCCCCCGCTCCATCTCCCTCGACGCCGCTCCCTCATCCTGCACCCTCTCTGGGCGTGCGTCCCATCCGCAGTTCTCGTAAAGCTGCCCTCTGGCTGCATGTAGGCCCCGCTCCTCCTCTCCTCCGGCCCTGGGGCACTCGTGGGGCCTCTCCACGACCTGCTCTACCATTGGGGCAGCCGCTCTGCTTCCTCCAGCTGCCCAGTGCCACTAAACCGTCCCTGGTGCTGGCTCCCACTGTTGTGCAGGCCCCGCGCTCCGGCTCTTCATTGACCCCAACTTCCGGCCTCGGACTCCAGGCCGCACCTCCCTTCCTCCGGCCAGACTCCCGCCGCTCCGATGTTGCCTCGCGCCGCCATCTTCGCAGCCCCTTGAGCTTGCCGCATCTTGCCATCGCCCTCCTACCCGATCTTCCCCGGCTCTCCGCACCTCCTGCCGGCGCCGATCGCTCCACTCGCTGCCATCCGATGCCGTCCTGGACCTCTCTTCCTGCCCGCTCTCGGCACTTCTGATCCTCCCATGCGCGTAAGGCTTCTGCCCGCTCCTTGGATGATGATGATGGGCCTGTCTCGCGTGGCCTCCTAGATCGCGACTGGCCTCTCCACACCCATCTGTGCCGCTCCTGGGCCCCACGATCCCACTGCTTCTCGATGTCGTAGGCCTCACACCATGTCCGACGGGACCCCCGTCTTCCGGATTGACCCCGTGGCCTCCTCCTCATCCTGGCAATCACTCTTCTAACGCTGACATGCCGACACTATTTTTCTGGCAAGAATGAGGCTCTCCCTCCCTGCCAGACTTATAAACCTTCTCACTCCACCCCCCGCTTTAAGCACCCTATCACAGCTAATGTTGTTCTCCACCCCCCAATTAATTCCAAACCACCGTATCTGGTGCCCCACCCAGCCCAGTCCGCCATGCCCGCTCTCCGCCACTTGGCGAAGCTCCGTGCTCACATGCACAATGAAGCCAAGGTGTATTACCACGGCTTTAGTGTTCAACTGCACAGGTGCATGGAGTATCAGACCAAGGCGAGTATAACGCTTTTTATTTTACGAGCGGCTACGGAGGCTATCTGATGAGCAATTTGGGACACTATACAACAGGTCCTTATGGTTTAGTGTTCTAAATTTCCATAGCAGGTCCTCTTTAAGCAATTACCAATATACATCTAGTAATAGTTTGCTCTGCTTTTTTGAAATGTAAAGTAAAGCCTCTGTCTTTTACCTCATCAGCCAGAGATTCCTGTCCAAAAATGGCCGCAGATAGAGGGTCTGGTGATCTCTTCTGTCCATGAACAATCAACACCCTTCAAAACCTCTTAACAGTATTCATGAATATAAGATTAAAAGTCCTGGCAGGCTGATAGAGATCACATGATCGGTCGTTTTATGGTCGGTATTTCTGGCAACGGGCCGGGCCATAGAGGTAGTGTTTGCAGTTCTTGAAAGAAGGGGCCAGCACTGTGCTTTTTGCTAGGAAGTTGATCAGGAATTTGACTTAAATGACTTAGAAAGGGGAAGATTTTTTTTTCTGGTATATAAATATCCAACTCTAAGATATGCAACTTGATGTTACTGGGGTTGATATTAGTTCTGTAAATCTTATTACCCCCCCCCCCCTCCCCCAACTACCCCTAGCAGCATAATACATCTTGTTCTTGCGCACAAACTGTTTCATGAGGCCGCTCTGTGCATGCACATTAGCTTCTGCTGCAGTGCCGCTACCAGAGATATCTAATATATACTGTGACCCCATTACAGAGAGATATTACTGTACTCCATACAGGTATACAGAATATACTGTGCCCACTTACAGATATATACATGTCCTTTTTACAGATCTTTTTCATCATCACACTGCAGGGTCACCAGAGAGGGTGCCATACAGGAGTTCAGATACAGAACCCTGTGCAGCGATATGGTCGGCCCCCTGGGCCGTCCGCAAGCCCACACAGTGGTGTAGATATTGCCCTGTCTGAAGTGACCTGCAGTCTCTAAAATTGACTCTCTCAGGCAAAATATGGCTCTGAGATTTTTTTTTTATAGTAAATCAAGATGTCACATAAAAATAGGAATTCTTTAAAGGACATTTCATTGCCCTAAGTGAGAGGACAAGTTGGTTTTATGGGGTACAACCTGCTGACTGAGTCTCTTTTAGTTAACTATTCAAATACAAAATACTTTCATTTCAGCATGTTCAGCAGTGTCATACTCCACTTCTTCAGGCCGTGCACTAGGTATAACACAGTTTTGGCCATGTACATTTTAAACGGGTAATCCAGTCTTAAATGTAATCCATCTATCTGCTCTTACAACAGAGTGTAAAAACTTTGTTTCGTACGAATCACATATCAGCAATAAACCGCACCTAGAAGTCCCCAGGTTGCCTCCATAATACATGAATATGTCTCAGCTCAAAACCTGACATAAAACACACTATAGAGAACGCACTTCAAAGGTGGAAGATGTAGATATTTTGCATACAAAGAAGTACAGTCTCCTAAGGTCACGGAGCGTCTACACTACATGGCTCTCAGAGGACGTGGCTTCCTTGTACAAAGCCAGGGAAAATTCTTGGAGACTGCGAACATTTCTGTTTTATGTAAAGGGATGTTAAGATGCTGTGAGATGCCAAAGCAGCAGCCCCCTTGGAGCGACTAAAAGGAAATATCAGTGGTTTACATCGAAGGTACCACAGAGTTTAATTCCAACCAGATGACTCTCTCCAAACCAAGGACTAGACCTCAGGTGACAATCCATGAATATCAAGTCCCTACAATATGGAATCTTAATTGGGTAAGTAGTGTCTATACCTGGGACTCCGCATTGTCAGTGTTTCCCATTTCCTTTTCTCACTGATGTTTTCCATCAGAAAACAATTGTACACAACTTTTAAGCATCTGCTGATTCATCATTGTTAAGGGAAATGGAAAGACTTTACATCTTCCTGATCAGATGATGGAGGTAGAACGAGAACAAAGTTTTTTCTGTAACTAGAATATTTTCAGATGGATCACAGATGGAAGATATTATTGTTTGATTTATTATGATAGTAAAGAAGCCCTGCAGTATTTCATCTATACATGCCTCATTGTCTATTATTAGGTTATGGTATATGCCCAGGGTTATAGCTTTGTCACCTTGGTTCCTTCTTCTTCTCTGGGTTTTCAAACATGGCCGGCTTTCCCATCATGACTCTGGTTCTCTGGAGGTTGTTGAGTTCGTCACACTTTACTTTGGGATAAAGAAGTAATGTCCATAGTCCATTGGTTGGTAAATTATTACATGGGCATGCTAACACAAAGGCTCAGTTTTCCCTGGAGTGGGGTAATATTAGTGAATCCAGATGTAATATCGGCTTAGGGGATCTTACATACTTCAGTCAAAAAGTGAACTTTGATCAACTTCATCCACAGTCAAATGTCCCTTAGTTTCAACACCTTAGTTTTAACTCCTTAACGCTCTACGACGTACCTGTATGTCTTTGAAGCTGTTAAGGATGTTATTAAGAAGGCACATCCCTCGATACAGACATGGGGTTTGCTGCATATTGTTGTAAACAGCCACCGCTAATACAGGTAAAGCAGCGGCCGCATTAGAGGCGGCGGCACCTAAGCCGCCATGTTTGTTTTGATCATTGCTCCCCAAGATGTCATCGGGAGCGGGCCACGAAAGCCTTTGGTTATTTAAAGATCCGAGGCTGTCTTGTTTAGGCAGATCTATTACAATGTGCAATTTGCAACGAAATGACTGTCAATTGTCAAAGCAAGCTGCGACCACCATCTCTTATTACCATAAGAACAACCCTACGTTCCCCTGCTCACGCCAGAACACACCTTCCCGGCCTGTTTTGAAGCGTGGCAATGACCATGTGGAGGATTTAGAGAAGGCATAGGAATATCATGTGGTTAGATGTGACCAAAATAGAACTCTGTGGTATCAGCTCCCTCACAAGAGAAAAGAATAAGAATTCATAGAACCCTAAGAACACCATCCCAACCATGAAACATAGGGGTGGAAACTTCATACTCTCAGGTATTTTTCTCAAAGATGACAAGAAGACTGCACCGTATTGAAAGGAGATGGTGGGGCTATGTATAGTGAGTATTTTGTCTAACCTCCTTCCCTAGGTAAGCATTGAAGATGGTCGTGGTTGACAGTGACCTGAAACACACAGCCAAAGTAACTGTGCAAAAAGTTTTTTAAGATCTTGAAATGGCCAAGCCAGTTCTTTAGACCTGAACCCAGTAGGAAACTGATGGAGTTGAAACTCAATGTTTCAAGCTCTAGAGAATTTCTGTATACAAAGACAGGAAACAGGTAGAGGTTTTTTTGGGGGAAAAATAAAAATTTTTATCCCTAAGTATATTGCCGAGGCCAACTATATAGCCGCAATATTCGTTCACTCCATACAATAGCGCCCTTATTCTTATTGGTCCCCAGTAACCAAATGAAAACAAATGTACCCCTAAAACAAAGGGGAAAGAAGGACAACTAAAAAGGTGCATATGAAGAATAAATCTTTATTAATGACACATAAACATATTAACATGAACGGTGCCCACAAACGATGGCGCCGTTCTGTATGACACAATAAAATGCAGTAAAATATCGAGTTTTGGAACCAGAAAGAAAGAGGCAGACCAACCCGGACAGAATGGAGTAACAAGTAACTACAGGATATGGTTAAGCAAGAAACTAGGCAAATAAAGCATGCAGCTATTGTTAGATCATGTTTTTGTGGGGCCCAACATAACTAGGTAGTGGCCACAACGGCCCATACAGTGCCCGTTCTATTGTGGGCTGTGGGACCCATAGCTATCCAAAATTAAATGTGGGCTCTTACCAAATCCTAGTCAACAATAGGGGTTCCACTGTCCGGAGAGACCACGTCCCCGAGGACGTTTCGGCTCGGAATGAGCCTTTGTCTGGGGGTGGCCAAGAAGTGCCAAGAAGTTCTGTATGATAACTGGTCAAAATCTCTGCTACAGTGTGTGCAATTGGCCAAAACTGCAGGAAATTTCTCACTGCATAACCAAATATTAATTTGTGTTTTGCTATCAACAATGTGATTATCCTGTATTTATTTAGATTCTGCTGATAAAATCTAGATTCTATGATAAAAAATGAAATTTTTTGTAGGTGGGAAAACCTGCTAATCAGCAGTGTATCAAATATTTGTTTCTCCCCATTGTATGATGTAATTCGTTTTTAATTTTTATTTTCTACATTGTGGTTAATTGTGAAGACTATATTTTATATTTTATATTAGATTCTCAAAGTCCTTTTTGCTATGATGGTAGCTTTATTTCGCATTCTTTCCATCACTTCATGAGGTCGTCACCAAAAAGGATTTTCAAAGTTCAGAACGTCTACAAACATAGGCCTTTAAGGTCAAATTACTACAAGAAATAACTACTGAAGAATGAAAGATAAAGAAAGGATGTCTTGGACCAACAAATAGAGAAGAGGAAGGAACAAGGTAATCTGTGCTTTAATCTTTTGAGTTAAAAAGTGAGAATTTTGATTGATGCAACTCTCTAGTTGTGCCACATATGTGCCACTATCTAGTCTTTTGCACTGGCCTGTGCCACACTCTGTACTTGGTTGGAGAACCAGACCTTCTTTTATACTCACTCCTCACACAGTCTCCATTAGTTCTACATTCTCTATTATGCTTTTGGATTGTTTTTGAGACCCTTGTTTGGACATTTGTCTATTCTATTTGCCGCATGATTTCTGTACCTCGCCGCCATCATGGTTTTGGCCCCAACAGACTGAGCTCCCTTTATAATTCTCAGTCTTTCTGTTTGTTATCCGTTCTGTGCACATACCAGAGTAAGGACTGTCGTCCAAATGTCACCTACCATTTAGCAAATGTGGGAAAGTAGACAGAGACGTAGGTTCTATGAAAGTGCAGGGCCTCCACCTCTTCCTTGTCCAGACAGGTCTTGTTCTGTAGCTAAGCCCCTTCCACACTCGCGTTGCATTTCACGTCAGAGTTTGATCAGGGTGCGATCAGGGTTTGGTCAGTGAAAAAACGCATATTTTGCATCAGAGTTCAATCAGTTTTCAGTCAGAGTTTGTTCAGTGTCTCAGTTTTTCATGCGCGTTTTTCAATGCTTTCAATGCGTTTTTCACGCGCAGAAAATGCGCGTGAAATGGACTCGGAACTGAGCTCTATCTTTTCTATGCAATTGATTGCGTGAAAAACGCATTGCACTTGCAAGTGTCTCAGAGTGCGATGCATTTTTGATGCATCTCAATAGACTTGTATGGTGCGTTTTTCACGTGCGTGACTTGCAAAAGTAGAGCATGTCGAGATTAAACGCGCGTTTAAAAAAAACGTGCTGGCGCGTGAAAAAAAATGCAAGTCTGAAAAGACCCATTGGTTACAATGGGTCAGAGTGCAATGCAAGTTCTAAAGCACGCGCAAAAAGCGCGTAAAAAACGCAAGTGTGAAGGGGCCTAAGACACTTCACTTTGCTTCTTCTTCAACTCATCCTCTTATTGTCCCTGTCTACTGCTGGAACTAGGTGCCCTGCTGGCATAGGAGACACCAGATGTCTATATTTGTTATAACTTTTCAGTTACTAAAAGTAGGATAAAAAAAATAGAAAGGGTATTTTTAAACTGAGAACCCTAAAATTACTTGAATTACCTACGAATTACATCACTCTTTATTTCTCCTGCTATGCAAATGGGACAATTTAAGGAACATCATGGTTTATATTTAATCTTTCTTTAACGCAACACTATTTGCTCAATGACCGATAATGATTTATTACAAGAAAAAGAAAAACTTTTTGTCCATACACAAAACGCTTCGAATGTAAAAATCCAAATCCTTGCTCCAAAGAAAACTGGTAATTTTCTTAATATCTGTACAGACTCCTTCAAATATTGACGTTTGTCTGCAGATCAAATTCCTGCTGTTTACATTCTTCACAGATGTTATTAAACTACAGCTTTTCTGCCAAATGGAAGGACTTCTCTCAGTCTGAGGATCACTTGGAATTTTACTGAACTGGTGTTATAATTTTTGGTCGGTCTTTAAAATTTTGATGTCATCTTGGCAGGTGTCATAGAAGACATTGTTTTTCAGATCCACGTTAATTTGAAGCCTCACCTTGTGGCCTATTTAAAGGTATAGTAGTGAATAATATTATCAGCAGTTCCCAATATTATGTTTTAATCAAAATCAAATGATTTTACATTAAATAACGTTTTCTGCTCAGAGGGAACCTGTCACCAGGGACCTCATTTTTAATTAAGACAGCTTGCAGAAGCCCATCACAGGTGCAGTCAAAAATCCTCTGCCTTTTATAAACATTTGTATTACAATATAATTGTGTGTATAACTTACCTTGCACCCTGACTAATCCTCGTGTAGTCCCAGGGTTGAGCTTTGGTTTGGGTGCATTTCAAAAAACAACATGTGACTTCCTATGTTACTCACTCCTCAGTTTTTGACCCCCACCTTTGTGCTGCTGTACAGCTCATCCCCCCTGTTCCTTCACAGAGGTCACAGCCTAATGAGCCTGACATCAGTGGGGGAGGGAGAATTCAAACCAAAGCCCAACCCCTGGGACTACACAGAGGATTCTGTCAGGGTGCAAGGTAAATTATAAGACACAATTATATTGTAATACAAATGTTTATAAAAGGCAGAGGATTTTGCACTGCCACCTGTGATGGGCTTCTGCAAGCTGTTCTAATTAAAAATGAGGTCCCTGGTGACAGGTTCCCTCTGAGCAAAACTTATATAATGTAATATCATATCAGTAGTATATTGGTCCTGGGGAAAAAAAAGTGTATGGTGGACCTATGATAAAGCGGCACCAAATACGTAGGAACAGGTATCATCCATTGTAGATCCAATATATTCAAACAAAACAGTGCATTAGGTTATTGCTTTTTTATATATGTGGAAACATGCAAATAGGTTTTACGGGATGGAACAAGAAAACAAAGCATCCTGCCCCTGGTTCCCGACCCTGATCTTTTGACTTTAGGTTAGGCTCTTGTTCTTGTTTTCCTGTCTGACGCGGCACTGAGCTCTTCTCTGCCTCCAGCCCCCACCCTGGCATTCCAGGATGAGCTCATACAGCGAGACTCTGGCTTCCTGGCAGCAAACAACACGTCACATTGCGAGGAGAGCTACAAGCCACAGGCAGATAAGTTATCTTATCTAAGTCTTTATCTGGGGGAGGGAAGCACATCAGATCTAACTGTGTGTTGTGGCAGAGCAGAGATGTAGCAGGGCTAAGAATGTCATTGTGTGTAATATGCTCTGATCTGTCTCATCTCTCTTTCTATGTGTCAGATACTAGTGAATGTTTAGAAGGTAAATAAAAGTGTACCCTGATAATCTAACCACATTTTAGAATTACCAACGATATGCAGGAAAGCAGAAGTAGAAATGTGTACTAACAATATAGGACAAGAGTAGTGGGACTGTGTACTGTTAATACATATATAATAGAAGCATTGGAATTGTGCGCTGTCTATATATACAGAATAAGGCTACATTCACACACAAGTGTGCCCGCCGTACCGTAGCACATCGACGCCCGGGAGAAGAGGAGGGGGTAAGTGCTGCCCTTCTCCGTAGGGATGTATGGCGCACTGTACCGTATTCCAGGGAAAGATAGGACATGTCCTAACTTTTCTTGGGTACGGAACCGTGCGCGGTGCCGCATGTGTGCTGCACCCTACTGCTCCGTACGGTGCTGTTCGCCCATTGCCAGCCTATGGGGGACGTATATGCGCCGTATATATGTCCCCCAATGGACGTGTGAATGATCAGGTACTTAGAATTACCAACGATATGCAGGAAAGCAGAAGTAGAAATGCCTACCCCTCACCCAAGAAGAGCCTATAGAGGAGGGTCTTGCAGCCCAAAATTAGTTAATTCATTGGTCAGCCCCCCGGTATATCCTCTGTACACTAACTACATGGTCAGTCCACCACCCCTGTGTAGACCATATACAGAATAGATAGACTTCCTTTTATAGGAAAAAATATCCAAATCTCAAGTGACAGCTAGTCGCCAGGACCTTAAAAAAAACTAGTAGGGCACAATGTTTCATAACTGATGCGTAACGTACCATAAGGAATTTTAATTCTTGTGTAAACAGAGCTTAAGAGGAAAATTGCGACTCATTGGTTCCTGTGTAATTATAAAGCTGTATATCATGTACAGCATGTACAGCAGAAGAGGTATACAGAGGTAACAGTGAGATCCAGTTAGCTAGGTCCTAAATGTCTTCAAAGGTCTTGAATACTGACGAAAATAGTATTATGACCGATGTTGAAGAATGAATCTAATATGGCAAATGCTGGCAGACTGCTTTCCTTTACACCACAATCTGTACGAGTTATTCTTCTCGTAGACGACTGTTTTTAACTAAACGTGGCGGCGACTTTGCCAGAGAACATGTAATATACATAATCCCTGCAGCAGCTGTTTGTGTCATTGTCACGGCCTGATTCTTCCGCCATCGTTTTTGTCCCAAGCCAAAAGGATCTCCACACATGGTTGATAAGCCTGCATTATAGAAGTACATCAAACTTATAATGATAAGTTATTAATATTACACATGAAAAAAATTGTCTAATAAACTTTATAGCCTTCGCCTTAATCTCATATGGAACTTGCCTAAAATTACCTTTAATTAAGAAAACTCTGTCTTACATTGTTAGTACAGTTGAAAAAAAGCCAAATAGGCTATAGTAGGGGGCAGCTAATGAAAAGAGGGGGGTGGTTGATTCTTTGTTCCAGTTATTAATCCAGAAAAAGTTTAAATACAAGGTCAAATAAAATAAAAAATTGGCACACTCACCTAACCCAATACTCCATTCCACTGGTATATCCTCCATTTCATTTTACTATATGGTAGGGGGTACTACAACCTTACAGCGCTGGGGTCCTGGGTTCAAGTCCCATCCAGGGTCAACTTCTGCAAAGAGTTTGTATGTTCTCTCCGTGTTTGCGTGGGTCTCCTCCGGGTCCTCCGGTTTCCTCTCACACTCCAAAACATACTGATTAGATTGTGAGCCCCATGGTGACAGGAACTGATTTGGCAAATTCTGTGCAGCGCTTCGGGATATGTGTGCGCTATATAAATAAAGAATTATTATTATAAAGGAATTATAATCATAAGAAAGATCACGTGACCACCGTGGATCAATCACCTTATTTTTGTTCCTTGAACTATTACTGGATTTAAATCATTTGTAAACTCTTGATCCTATATTATGTTACAGAACCCTGTGTTCACAAGTAGCTAATGGACCAAATGGGCTTTTGCTCACAATAAAACTCAATTACTGATGACATTATAATTATCTGTAAATGACTAACTTCTTTTTTTATTATTATTTAAAAAAAATCTTGAAATAAGTTATTATTATACTTTTTCCATTTACATCTTTATTGTGTACACTGAGTCAGGTGTGCAGAGTCATTTCATTATCTTCACGTAAGGACAAGTATTAACACTGAACACTAGAGATGAGCAGATCCGAACTTTCCATTTGGGCTTGGGATCCGGGTGCGTCCTGTAATATTCCATGTATTTCTCTTTCATTCACTTCAGCAGCCATAGAGCATACACCTATTGTTGAGTAGTGTATACAGACTATTCTGAATAGACAGTATGGCTACCCCCCAGAGAAGCTTTATGAGTCTGGTATTGCAGCTGTAACACTTAATAGCCCCTGGAAAATGCTATTTTTCATCTTAAAATAACCAATTTACCCGCTTCATATTTCGATGCTGCCTCGCCTCCAATTTTCTTTTCCTACAAAAAAGAACGAGTTCTCTTTGGCAGTAGAGATCTCTGGCACATAGGTTGTACCAGGGCGGCTGTACGGGAGACATTACGCTCCCAACCATCCTGTCTTTTAAAAGTTCTGGAAGAGTAGGTACGTATGATCTATGTCAGCCAGACCGACTGGAGCCAATTTCATAGGAAGCCAGTAACTCTGAATATATTTTTGGAGTTTGCAATAAAAACCACAGCACCCAGAAGAAGTGAAGTCCACGCAGATGATGCCTTGGTGGAGTGCAAACTCAGAACTACTTTGCTTTACGGGGGTTGGTCACTTTAACTCATGATTGTGTAATGTGTCTGTGTAAGTGTGGGGGGCAGGATATTAGGTAATTAACAAATATACATCTATTAATGGTTCTGCTCTACTTTATTGATTTGTAAAGTGAATTCTCCCGTCTTTAACCTCATCAGCCAGAGATTACTGTCCATAACATGGCCACAGATGGAGGGTCATGTGCAGGACTGCGCCAGCACCCAGCATGCCTGGGCAAGTGCCAGGGCCCAGAGCTGCTAGGGGGGCCCACAAGGCCCAATCTCAATCCTCTAAGTGGGGGCTTTATATAATATAATCTAAATACAAATTAGGGAATATTTTAGGGAACATGGCACTTTTTTAGTTTCTGAATTTTCAATTCCACCTATGCAAGTTTATTGCAAAGTCGCTCAAGGGCCTATTGAAACCAGGAGCCGGCCCTGGTCATCTAATCTCTATCTGTCGGTGAGCAATCACCATGCCATGACCTTATAATAGTATATAATGAATATAAGATCTAGGTCCTGGCAGGGCAATTTCTCATGGACAGATAGAGATCACATGACCCTCCATCTGTGGCCATTTTATGGTCAGGAATCTCTGGCTGATGAGGTAAAAGACCAGAGGCTTCACTTTATATTTCAAGAAAGGGGAGCAGAACTTACTAGATGTATATTGATAAATTATCCAATATCCTGCCTCCCACACATTACAAAAAGCATTAGGTAAAGTGACCAACCCCTTTAAGGCATTTGTACTGAACGTCACTGTGTCTTGAAATATCCAAAAAAATCCTTGTTCTTCAGACAGAGAATTATGTTTGTCCATGTCAGTCACAGGAAAGAAAAATTCAGGGTTCTTAGAAAATTCACCTATTCTCAAACATGACTAATACATTTACATTTTCCACATCTGGTCCGAGCTCCTCATGGTTCAGGAATGAATTTATATACATATCACCAGATTACACATCACTTGTCCAGACAGCCTGGCATTATCAAGAGAAACACGCACCTTTCACAGTTTCTCTCCAGGATTTCACAGAATGGCGCTCAGTCTGTTCTATAGGTTATTTTGTTGGTCTCTTAAGACTTAGGAGACAACCAGGAGATTATGTCATATTCCCGTCTGGATGTCTGGAGTCCCCAGTAGCTTTGAGGAAATTTCACAGTATCGGCCTATAGACGAAAAATGCTTGAGTGATGGAGTCATTGGTCAAGAAAATAACCCACCGACTGTAAAGAGATGTTATTCTTCAAGGAAGGAAACATGTCGTGAAGGTGGACTGACTCATTCAGGAATTCGGCAACTTTAAAAACACGTAACTGATTATGTATCAGCAAATTGATATGAGACACAATGGGACAGATTTACTTACCCGGTCCGTTCGCGATCCAGCGGCGCGTTCTCTGCGGTGGATTCGGGTCCTGCCGGGATTTATCAAGGTAGTTCCTCCGCCGTCCACCAGGTGGCGCTGCTGCGCTGAAAAGCATCTGAACACACTTGAATATACCCAGGGCGGCTGAGTGAAGGTAAGCGCGTCCCAAGCGACACTTTTATTGTTTTAAATGCGGCGGTTTTTCCGAATACGTCGGGTTTTCGCTCGGCCCCGCCCCCCGATTTCCGTCGCACGCATGCCGGCGCCGGTGCGCCACAATCCGATCGCGTGCGCCACAATCCCGGGGCAATTCAGGTACAATCGGCGCAAATCGGAAATATTCGGGTAACACGTCGAGAAAACGCGAATCGGGCCCTTAGTAAATGACCCCCAATGTCCTTCATTCCTTCAATTTTTATATCACCAAATTATCCCAGTAGCAGGTAATAACTACTAGACAGACAGGGCAGGTTGAGTTAACAATTCGAGGTTGGCCACTAATAACTAACTAACTTTACCAAGCTAGTACAAGACCCTAATAGGGTCACCCATGTTATACTTATCCTAGTAGAGTTTGTTATCGCTGGCCAACCCTTTTAAAGGACATCTACCACCAGGATGAAGGATTGTAAACCAAGCACACTGACATGCTAATGTGTGACCCTTCTGGCAGGATCTACTCTTTTTAAGCTTCCTCTGCCCTTGTTTTTAAGAATTAAAGGTTTATACAATTATGGAAATAAGGCCTAATGGGCCCAAGGGTCAATTTAAATCTATGGAGCCCCTGAGGCTTACTTGCATAATTTTTAAATCCTTTTTTTTAAGAGAATAAGAAACTTAAAGAAGGGCAGATGCTGTCAGAGGGGGCACACACCAGTATGTCAGTGTGCTTGGTTTACAATCCTTCATCCTGGTGGTAGCTTTCATTTAAAGCACCAAACTTACAAAATAAAAATTAATTGGTTTAAACAAAAATGTTTAAAAAAAATGCTAAATTTAAATAAAAACAAAACAATTCCCTGGCAGCTTTGGAGGTTTTATTTGCAACTTAAATTTTTGATCACCAAACATAAAGAGAGAGTACTCAGTGTCCCAAAGCATAAAATCCATGGATACAGGAAATTTGTAGCCAAGAAGGCCTTAGTCACGGTCATAGCTGAAACGCGCTAATCAGGTTTCCTATATCAATTGATTTTAACAAGTTTTAATAAAAGTTGTGGATTTTACCCACATCATGGAAATTTGCTTTCATCTATAGGCTATATAAATGTGGTATCTCCTTAATCATACCCACCCAAAGAACAAAGGGGTTCTGTATTCTGTACCGTGAAAGAAACATGAACAAAGCCGATAATAAAAACTTTTTACCACATTTGGAAATTTTTAAGGTTCCCAGGACATTGCATTGAATAAGAAATTTTGCCAATAATTGTATCTTTTTATGGGATGGTAAGGGGTGGGTGGGGGGTAGATTAAATATTTATGCATATGGATTGTGTTTGTGATTGAATAGCATATGTGTATATTTTCAAAATGTTTAAATAAAGAATTTATAAAAAAAAAAAAAGAAATTTTGCCAAGATAAAGTACAATTAGCCCCACAAAAAACAAGCCACATATGGCTCTGCAAACTGAATGTATGTTTGTTATGTATTTCATAAGGAGGGAAATGAAAACGGAAAAAAATGCAAAAATGGAAAAGGGCTGCAGAGTTAAAAGGTTAATGTAAATGTCATATAAAATATGTAATACTTAAAAAATTTATGTGAAACCTAAAGCTAGACAGACAGGCAGACAGGCATGATAAGAGCATGTACAGGGTGATATTTGCCATTATATCTATTGTATTTATGATTTTATATCCATGTGAAGAGCACTCTAGTGTTAATAAGAAGAATGACCTCCTGAAATGTTGTTTTTAGGATGATGGATGGAAACAATTTAACGTCTGGACATTTATTGTAGCAATATCATTTCATCTTCTCAAAACTTCATGCCTCGTTCTACTGAGAACTTCTTGCAGATGGAAACAAAAAGTTCTGTGTTGGCCAGATGGAAATTAATTTTATGCCTGGAAATAGTTTTCGTATAAACATCCAACCTTCTACTTGTTTCCTAAGATGTGTCTGGAATTTAATTGCCCAAATGTTGTAGTTGTAGTGAAAACATGAGAAAGGAGCATGTAAGCCTGCAGACTGCTGGAACGCATGTCCATGTGCAATACGGAATGTCTTGTATCTATCTGGGTTGGATCAGCGGTGAACTTCACAATGTGAGATGTGACCTAAGACGAAGCTTTCAGACTTGCTTCAAACAACCCGAGAGAGCATGAGAGACACAACAAGCACAGCTGCCATATAGCTCTAGAGACTGGCGATGCAATTCTTTGGGGGACATGTATCTTATTTTATTTTATTTGGTGTATAATCGAGACATTTTGAAGGTCTTTTTGGCGCCTTATGTATCATCATGTATTTTTTTCTCGTGATACATATTTAGTTTTTCCTATCCTGGCAGGTGCAACTTTTGGTGCTATTTTGGAGACTTCTTGATGCAAATGTCTCAAATCCACAAGGACACAAGCCACGTTAGGGAGTTATATACAGGGGTGGACAATACTTTAAATTTAGGATTCGAGACTGTGTCCTGCATTTTTAAGCAAAGCAATATCTGAACACCAAAAGAGAGAGGGGGATATGCGTACTAACTAAGTAGTCCTCTCGAGTAGGGACTCTTGAGCTACTACTGGCAATAGTTTATATTGAAACATACAAAGAAAAACAGCCAGAATTCCATAGATGTATTATGCAAAAAAATGTTAGGTTTTATTTATTACAGATGAATGTTTAAAATACATAGTGACAAGGCTTATATAAATATGTCAGCCATGCTGGACAGAACAACATAAAACTTCTGGGGGCATGTGGAACATCCCCCACCAGGGCCTAGCCTTTTCTCGGGGCCTGGAGTCAGCCGGGGCCCGCAGTACCAAGGGTCACCTGATCAGGCCAGCCAACCACTGCTATCGACATGTAAGTGTACCACGTGATGCTGGTTGTACTGCAGAGTCTCCTGGCTTGTGATTGGCTCTATTTCTGGCAGCCAAAAATCCAAACAGTGGGAGATGCCATTTTCTCGAGCTGGCAAAATATTCGTCATTGCAATGAGCAGTTTTGAGTGCGCCAATGCTCTCAGTATGTTCGCTCATCTCTAGTGTTTAATCAAAGCAAGCATAGTTTTAGTACCTTTTCATGTATGTAGAAAATATACAAATAATGCATCTACTGTAATCGTTTTTGCCAAATAAAAAGGCATCAGATGCTACATTAGCATCACCTGTATATTAGAAATAGACAGACATTCATTTAACAAATTGACAATAAATATTTTTATATATCTCTCATCTCTCTTTAATCTTTCATCATTCTAGAGTGGTATCAGCTCATTCTCCTAAACTGATTATAATTCTGTGATACCTAGCCTTCCAGACATGGCACACAATTCATTTTTTTGGCTTATCCTCTTTGACTCACATAAAAATCATCCTGCAATTCCCCAGAATGCTTACTTGCATCCTTCAATTGGAATTGAAATCTACCAGAAAAAATGACAAATGGTCCATGTTGTTGCTTTTATATGATAATTAGAGATGAGCGAGCACTAAAATGCTCGGGTACTCGTTATTCGAGACGACCTTTTCCCGATGCTCGAGTGCTCGTCTCGAATAACGAGCCCCATTGAAGTCAATGGGAGACTCGAGCATGATCGTAGTTGGGGACAGGCAGGAGGTGAGGACAGGCAGCATGGGATAAGAGTCAGAACGTAGCAATAGGTCATGGCAGGCAGCAGAGGAGTGTAGTCAGGAATGGAACCGGGGTCACAATGGGAAATCACAAAAAAAGGCACAAGGCACACAGATCTGGCAGGGAAGTCAGGAAGGGGCTGAGAATTTATCAGAATTGGCAGCCGGCCAGCGCCAATTATCATCACGATGGCCTTTAAATCTCTGGAAGCCGGCGCGCGCGTGCCCTAGGAGGCGGGGATGCTCATCGGGCCGCCGGAGCCAGCATGGGAAACGCGGAGAGGTGAGAGGAGTGGTGGGAGTCCGTAGGCACATATAGGATCATGGGTGTACTTGCGACCCGGGTTGCAGGTCACAGGGGCACCCGTGACAAGCCTTGCTATATCTATGTCCTGATTAAATGGGTAACCCTGTGTCTTTGCCCGTAGCATTATAAATGAGGTATTATTATTACTATCCAGTGTTATTCTACCCTCTGATGACATGTTTTCTCATATTGTGAAGAGAAAACTCTATAAATTGAGGATGTAAAGAAAAAAATATATCTTGAGATATGAGATATAATTTCACCTTGTAATAATCAGTTCCTTCGTGATTGGATTTAGTTTTATTTAATGCTTTTGCTTTTTTTCAACAGTTTTCAGTCATTTTTTATTTTTTAGAAGTTCAATTATAAGAAATAGGGAAATATAAATAAGAAGTTTATGTAACATTATGTAATGTGATCCTGCTCTCCAAGCTGTCACGGCTGGATGATACTGACACTCCACCAAGAATGTGCTCGAGGTGGTATGTAATCCTGGATGTAAAACCCAGCCCTCAGAGGTCAATAAACATGGTATACTTAACCCCTAAATGACCTGGCTTATTAGGAACTCAATAACCTAGGTCTGTTTTTTTTTTTTGTCAAGTAAATGCTCTGACTATAGGTGTTTGGGTTCTGGACTGCTTTTTTACAGGATGAATGTATTTTGCTATATTAATGTTAAAAAAATAACTTTTTTGTAAAAAAAACCCCTCAGGTTAAAAAAAACTTTAACACAGTTTTTGTTGTATTTTAAAAAGCAAAAACTATATTACATGGTGTCCGTTGCTATGCTTTTACCAATTTCCATATGTCCCTCTCACTTTGCAGTTACTAATACTGTTCTTATATTAAAGAATTGGGTAGAGTCCAATGATATCTCAAGGTTGCATCCAAATAATTTTAGAGCCATTGCCACACCTTCAATTCAGATGAAAACTATTGAACCCCAAATGAATCTTACTCTGAAAGTTATTGAATTGGACAGAGGCCAGGTACATCATCACAACTCTAAGTAATGGCTACAGAAGATGGCTTATGATGATGTAATAGTCCTAGGGGACATTATTCAACCTGGGATGTGGACAGACCAGTGTGACTCTTCTCCACTCATGTAACTTCTTAAAGACCATTTGTATGGAGTGATCAGAAGTTTTTTTTTCTGCATGGTATTGAGTCTCAAAGAATACAGGCAGTCCCCAGGTTACGTACAAGATAGGTTCTGTAGGCTTGTTCTTAAGTTGAATTTGTATGTAAGTCGGAACTGTATATTTTATAATTGTAAATCCAGACAAATTTTTTTTGGTCTCTGGGACAACAGGATTTTAAAAATGTTGGGTTGTCATAAGAACCAGGATTAACAATAAATCTTCATTACAGACACCTTTAATAACTGTTATAGCTGATTATTGTAGTCTAGGGCTAAAGTACCTTAAATTACCAATTACCCGAGGTCCGTTTGTAACTAGGGGTCGTCAGTAAGTCGGGTGTTCTTAAGTAGGGGACCGCCTGTATAGAAAGGCATTGTTGATAATGTATTCATGCCTGGTATTACAGGCTGGTGACAGATTGTGGGTCTCAATCCTTATGAAAGGTTTCATTTCTTCTATTGCTCTGTCATTCTGTCAGTAGAATATAGTAACATGTCTAATCACTGGCTGATGTTTCTAGTATTCTGATTCTGTTCCATGGGCAACTAAGCACATTCTTACTCTTAGGCAGCTTGATAAATCTCCCCCAATGTGAAAACACCCATAGAAAATAATGGCTCAGTAAGGCATCCGTGAAAATTACTGAACCATGGATGTGAAGAACAACAACAATGTGAAAGAGCCTTAACTTAAAGGTATTTTCTCTTCCAAAAATCCTTATAAGGAAGATTGATCTGACACAGGAACTAAACAGCTCCACTAAAGTTTGATGGCCCCAAAACATGTGGCTTCCTTCTCATAAGAAGAAAGGCAGACTCTCACTGAGGTTCAATGCAGTCAGTCGCAGCAGCTAGGTCTCCTGTTAGTAGCTTTGAGGCAACAGGGACAGACAGGGGTGTAACCACAGCCATAGCAGCTGCTATGGGGTCTGCAGTGTCTGGGGGACCCAGCATCCAACCTGACACACTAAAAAGATGTGCACCATTATATACATATTATCCTGCACATTATACAGTACAATCTGTATAAAATACTGCACAGCATGTACAGTACACAGCATGAATCGGCAGCTTAGATAACAAAAAAATGCCGGGGAGAGAAAGGGGACAGAAGAAGACAGGACTAGGTATCTCTCATCTGTAATTCCTGCCGTGTACTTCCCCCATGTGGTAAGCAGCTAATGGGACAGATCTGGGTAAGTGTATAAATGTATGAATAGTATATAAATATGTCAGTGAGTAAATGTGTGAACATACAAATATAAAAAAATCTTAAAAAACATTATCCCTAAAGGCAACGTTTAATGATATGTGAGCTATACTTACGCTCGATATCTATATTCTCAGCTGTATTCAGACAATAAGTGAGTTTATCTGCTGTGGTATATGAATATCTGTATATGTGCAAACAATGAGATGATTGTATTCTCTTGGAAGACAATAAAAATACAGTCAGCTCACCTTGTGATACACTGGAAGCCTCCTGAGAAGTCCTTCAAATCAGTGCAAGAAGGAAGGGAGAAGGGAAGGATGTGAATATAATCCACAAGAAGAAATGTAACCTTCCTGCACACGAACAATATAAAAAAATTATTTGTTCCTCTATTTAATCCATGCTGTTACAAAGATTAAAATTACACATTTCATGCCATTGTTGGATTTTATCATTGTAGCAGCATGGATTAAATAAAGGCACAAAGTATTTTTTTTATCATATTTTTTGTGTGCTTGAATTTCTTCTTTTGGACAATACCTGTATATGTCCATCTAAGAGGAAAGGTAAGGAAAGAGAAATATGTAGTTACAATCCTGATAAAAGTGAGTTGAACATATAACATCCCAATTTCTTATCTGTCTAATGAATATCAATGTCACAGATACAAAGTGGTTTGATTTATTTCATGTCCAGTATGTGTTACAGTAGCTGTGAATGTGCGCATTATGGCAGAACTGCCTGCCGTGATCTATCAATTAGATGTCATAGCGATACATATCCTCTAGGGAAACCTGAGAAATAACATCCTGGAAGGATAAATTCTAACAGAAACTAGAGATGTTACCCAGACTTAGAGAGCTTAACATGTGCCTCCTACAAAGACTGAGAGGGGATGTAACAAGGCCAACAGCACTATGATGGGAATATGGTTTCCTCTCTATGACCTACATTTATTAATGATAAGAATTCCTTTATTTATATAGCGCACACAGATTACACAGAGCTGCACAGAGTTTGCTAGAGCAGTCACTGTCCCCAATGGGGCTCACAATCTAATCAACCTACCAGTATGATTTTGGAGCGTGGGGGGAAACTGAAGGACCCGGAGGAAAACCAACACAAACACAGAGATTTATTAAAGTGTTTGCACCAGTTTTCATATATATATACACACACATAAACACACTATATATACATTATATATTAGGAGCATTGTGTGGGCATTTTTATTAGAAGCACAGTGTGGGATACCATAATTTAACATTAGAGCAAAGTATGTGGAGCTATTTGATTCATAAAGTGTATGGCACTTCACGTACATAGTTTATATTACTCTTATAAAGGGAAAAACAATGTATAAATCTGTCATATTTGGAAAGCACAGTCCATAGTATTACATACTACACTTTATAAAGTAGACAATGTGCATGGTATTACCAAATCCAGAAGGCATAGTAAATACTACTGTTATATTCACAAGCAGATTGTATTGTGGTGTTATATTGAGGGTTCACTGTGTATGGGCTATTATTTTTAGGGGATAATATATTTGATTCTGTTATATTCATATCCTAATGTAGGGGAGCAAAGAAAATTTGTAGAGCTGAGGACATCTATGTGACAAATTTTCGTCGGGAAAAGTTGTTATCCAGTTCTGGACTAATTGGAAAGGAAAAAGATGTATGCAGATGTAGCAAAATGTAACTAATTACAGTTAACAACACTGTGACACAGAACGTTTAGCCCTTCAAATGACTTTTTAATTACTTTTGTTCTGCTGAGATAATATATAATACTGCAGGAAGTAATGCTGTATGTGCAATAAAGTATTTCTGTATTATCTATATGTATGGTTACAATATGTGGACTTAATGGTTGGGTGACTGCATCAATGATGATACAAGTGTTTGTAGGTCTGGTAAAGTAAAATACAAAGGACAAGGGGGGTCAATTATCTTTATTTTTCACAAGGACATTTAACACAAGGAAAAAGTGAGATTGATAAGTTACCGAAGAAGCAGACAGAAAAACAACAGGCAAAAACTATCCAAAACAAACAGAGATAAGACAATTAACCCCCAAGAAGTGATAAAAATAAAAAAAGTTGGGGAAAAAAAAAACATTTTTAAACCTGTTGCTGAGCATGCTATTTTTTGTAAAACTTACATTAAATACATTGAACCTATATAAGTGCTAAAATTATCACATTGATTATTTTCTTGATATTATTTTCTTCAAAACATTAGAAATTGATCCATAAAATATATGACGATTCAGGTAAATATTAATCTTTCCAAAAAAAGTAGTACAGATGATAATAGTAAACACTGTAATATACTTTAAGTCCTTATTTTTCCTCTGCCTTTCTTCTTTATTTAAGCTGTTTAAGTAAATCAGCTTTCTGTCCTGTAATCACTGAGAAAAATGAATCAGATACAGGGGCTCATTTGGACGGATTCGGACAACGAGCAAGATTTAACATTTAGAATTGGGTCGCAAGACTTGCACTTACAAGCACCGGGAAGAAGAATGTGGACCTCGGCGCAGAAGCGACGGATGCAGGAACTCGGGCGCACAATCTTCGTAGGACCATCCGAATCGGGGATTGCGACTGGACCAGGTAAATAAATTAGCCCCACAGTGTCTAATGACTTATCTCTTTCCAGAGAGTGCCTGAATAGATTAATCTCCTCAGAGAGATAAATCATAAATGGAAATATTCTTTAGATATAGAAAGAATGAATCATTAGCCTCCTTATCTGTCTGAAGTGGATGGAGCTTAGAAGGTTTTCAGAAACTTGCTACAGGAAGAACAAATGACACAAAGAAGCTGCTTGATGAAGTATATGACACAGTTCACTATTTTTCTCTTTTCATTTCTGTAAATAAAAAATTCTTGAAAGTTTTAGTTACTTTTTAAAAAAAATCTAACATTTATTTAGTGGTAGAATAATAGTATTCCCATCTGGGCATTTACATTTAATTTAATTCATTTGACATATGTAAACATTTCTTCATTTGGATCTTATTGTCCCTGCGTGAAGATAATTTCCCATAAATGTAGCCATGTTGTCCTTTAGAAATGAGATAGCTTCCTTCAGATACGACCACCTCACATTTAGGCAGCAGTGGCCAGATATTTACTACTGCCGGACCACCTTGCTTCAGCGTTCATTACCACAGGACGCCTGTGGGACATGCAGTAACTCCCGGACATTTCATATACAAAAATCTTTTTGTTTCTTTGTGCAATCCCTCCAGCAAAGGTGGTCATATCCAAGGAGTCAGTCTTGTTTCTAAAGGACCATATGACTACATTAATGAGAAATTATCTTCACACGGGAACATTTTTTAAAATAATATCTAATTGAAGAAATGTTAATATATGGCAGATTAAAGAAAAAGAATGTGAATACCCAGATGAGAATACCCCTTTAACTCTGCTCTGCTTAGAAGAAGCTGTGCTTCAGTATTTTACTTAAAAATATCTTTCTCTGAGCAGGGGCCCCAGAGGGTATCACCAGAGCCCCTCCGAGCTCTAACATGCCCCTCACAGGCCTCCCTGCTCCATCTGCTCTCCCCTCTCGCACTTTTTGCTGGAAATGTTGCAGCAGCACAATTCCAAATGTGGTGAAATATAGACAGAAATATACAGTCATGCCTTTTTCTTTAGGGTCCTATTTTTATGTCTTCCACTGTGCACTGAAAGTCTCAGCTCCCCACTATTCTTTGGGTCGGTACGATCACAGAGATACCAAATCTATATATATGTTTTATTATTAGAGATGAGCGAGCACTAAAATGCTCGGGTACTCGTTATTCGAGACGACCTTTTCCCGATGCTCGAGTGCTCGTCTCGAATAACGAGCCCCATTGAAGTCAATGGGAGACTCGAGCATTTTTCAAGGGGACCAATGGAGGCAGCTATGGCGATGACGTGTGGAGGTAGCAATGGAGACAACGTGTGGAGCCAGCTAAAAAGACAACATGTGGAGGCTGCTATGGAGACAATTTAATTTGGATAGTGCCTGCTGACGGCACATTGGGAAAAGTAGTGGCGGCTGGGGACCGAATACCGAGGGGCGGCCGCCGCCATGAGGTTTCGAAAGGCCTCGGTCTCTACCAGCCTATAGGGCAGCATCTCCAGGCTAAGCAACTTGGAGATGTGGACATTGAGGGCTTGGGCGTGTGGGTGGGTTGCGCTATACTTCCTTTTGCACTCCAGAGTCTGGGGTATGGAGAGCTGAACGCTAATGGATGCTGTGGAGGATCGTGGAGGCGAAGATGGGGTTTTCGCACAGGAGGTGTTTGGGCCGTGGTCCTGGGCAGGGGGCTGACTAGCAGATGACACAGGGGAAGGAGCAGTGGTGTGCCCGGTCGGAGGTGAACGGGCTTGGTGCCATTGAGTGGGGTGTTTAGCATTCATATGCCTGCGCATACTGGTGGTAGTTAAGCTAGTAGTGGTGGAACCCCTGCTGATCCTGGTTTGGCAAAGGTTGCACACCACAGTCCGTCGGTCATCCGGTGTTTCTTTAAAGAACCTCCAGACTTCTGAAAATCTAGCCCTCGCCACGGGAGCTTGACTACGGGCAACATTTGGCGCTGATGCACCAGCTCTGGCCCTGCCTCTCCGTCTGGCCCCACCACTGCCTCTTCCAACCTGTTCTGCTATAGGACTCGCCTCCGTCTCAGAAGCACTGTGTTCACCCGGCCTATCAACCCAGCTTGGGTCTGTCACCTCATCATCCTCCGATCCCTCAGTCTGCTCCCCCCTCGGACTTTCTGCCCTGACAACAACTTCACCACTGTCTGACAAGCGTGTCTCCTCATCGTCTGACACCTCTTTACACACTTCTTCCACTACGTCAATAATGTCATCATCACCCGCAGACTGCGACTGGTGGAATACCTGGGCATCGGAAAATTGCTCAGCAATTTTTGCACTGCACCTGTGATGGGCTTCTGCAAGCTGTCTTAATTAAAAATGAGGTCCCTGGTGACAGGTTCCCTCTGAGCAGAAAACTTATATAATGTAATATCAATCAGTAGTATATTGGTCCTGGGGAAAAAAAGGTTATGGTGGACCTATGATAAAGGCTGGCACCAAATACGTAGGAAGCAGGTATCATCATTGTAGATCCAATATATTCAAACAAAAACAGTGCAGTAGGTTATGCTTTTTATATATATGGGGAAAAATGCAAATAGGTTTTACGGATGGAACAAGAAACAAAAGCATCAGCTGCCCCTGGTTCCCGACCCTGGATCTTTTGACTTTAGGTTAGGCTCTTGTTCTTGTTTTCCTGTCTGACGCTGCACTGAGCTCTTCTCTGCTCCAGCCCCACCCTGGCATTCCAGGATGAGCTCATACAGCGAGACTCTGCTTCCTGGCGCAAACAACACGTCACATTGCGAGGAGAGCTACAAGCCACAGGCAGATAAGTTTATCTTATCTAAGTCTTTATCTGGGGGAGGGAAGCACATCAGATCTAACTGTGTGTTGGCAGAGCGAGATGTAGCAGGGCTAAGATGTCATTGTGTGTAATTGCTCTGATCTGTCTCATCCTCTTTCTCTGTTGTCAGATACTAGTGAATGTTTAGAAGGTAAATAAAAGTGTACCCCTGATAATCTAACCACATTTTAGAATTACCAACGATATGCAGGAAAGCAGAAGTAGAAATGTGTACTAACAATATAGGACAAGAGTAGTGGGTGGTACTGTTTAATAATTATAATAGAAGACATTGGAATTGTGCGCTGTCTATAATTAACAGAATAAGGCTACATTCACACACAAGTGTGCCCGCCGTACCGTAGCACATCGACGCCGGGAGAAGAGGAGGGGGGTAAAGCGCTGCCCTTCTCCGTAGGGATGTATGGCGCACTGTACCGTATTCCAGGGAAAGATAGGACATGTCCTAATTTTCTTGGGTACGGAACCGTACGCGGTGCACACATGTGTGCTGCACCCTACTGCTCCGTATGGTGCTGTTTCGCCCATTGCCAGCCTATGGGGGACGTATATGCGCCGTATATATGTCCCCCAATGGACGTGTTGAATGCAGTACTTGAATTACCAACGATATGCAGGAAAGCAGAAGTAGAAATGCCTACCCCTCACCCAAGAAGCCTATAGAGGAGGGTCTTGCAGCCCAAAATTAGTTAATTCATGGTCAGCCCCCCCGGTATATCCTCTGTACACTAACTACATGGTCAGTCCACCACCCCTGTGTAGACCATATACAGAATAGATAAACTTCCTTTTATAGGAAAAAATATCCAAATCTCAAGTGACAGCTAGTCGCCGAGGACCTTAAAAAAACTGTAGGGCACAATGTTTCATAACTGATGCGTAACGTACCATAAGGAATTTTAATTCTTGTTTAAACAGCTTAGAGGAAAATTGCGACTCATTGTTCCTGTGTAATTATAAGCTGTTATTCATGTACCATGTACTCAGCAAAGGTATACAGAGGTAACAGTGAGATCCAGTTAGCTAGGTCCTAAATGTCTTCAAAGTCTTCAATACTGACGAAAATGTATTATGACCGATGTTGAAGAATGAATCTAATATGGCAAATGCTGGCAGACTGCTTTCCTTTACCCACCAATCTGTACGAGTTTATTCTTTCTAGACGACTGTTTTTAACAAACGTGGGGCGCTTTGCCAGAGAACATGTAATATACATAATACTCCTGCAGCAGCTG
The DNA here is from genome assembly GCA_019512145.1 of Engystomops pustulosus. Classification (NCBI taxonomy): domain Eukaryota; kingdom Metazoa; phylum Chordata; class Amphibia; order Anura; family Leptodactylidae; genus Engystomops; species Engystomops pustulosus. Next base: position 247,420,963 of record CM033642.1, on the reverse strand, counting down.
TTTGTTGTTGTGTCATTGCCACGGCCTGATCCCCTGTTGACTAAAGGACTGCTACACTGTGATCTGCCTAGATTCCTTTAACCTGACTGTGCTTACTGATTCTTCCGTCCATCGTTTTGGTCCCAAGCCAAAAGATCTCCAACATGGTTGATAAATATCAGAAGACTAAAAAAGAAAGAATAGCGCCATGAATAAAAATTGCTAACAAAGTAATAAGTGCAAATGGAATGCAGAAATAGTTGAACTTAATGAAAGCGCTGTAAAACTTACTTCCTTCATAATGTTAGTAACGTACTAAAAAACATGTCTTACATTGTTAGTCAGTGAAAAAAGCAATAGGCTATAGTAGTGGGGCAGCTAATGAAAAGAGGGGGGTGGTTGATTCTTTGTTCCAGTTATTAATCCAGAAAAGTTTAAATACAAGGTCAAATAAAATAAAAAAATTGACACCTCACCAACCCCCAATACTCCATTCCACTGGTATATCCTCCATTTCATTTACTATATGGTAGGGGGTACTACAACCTTACAGCGCTGGGGTCCTGGGTTCAAGTCCATCCAGGGTTAACTTCTGCAAAGAGTTTGTATGTCTCTCCGTGTTTGCGTGGGTCTCCTGGGTCCTCCGGTTTCTCTCACACTCCAAAACATACTGATTAGATGTGAGCCCCATGGTGACAGGAACTGATTGGCAAATTCTGGGCGCTTCGGAGGGATCTGTGTTCGCTATGTAATAAAGAATTATTATTAAAGGAATTATAATCATAAGAAAGATCACGTGACCAACGTGGATCAATCACCTTATTTTTGTTCCTTGACTATACTGGATTTAATAATTTGTAAACTCTTGATCCTATATTATGTTACAGAAACCCTGTGTTCACAAGTAGCTAATGGACCAAATGGGCTTTTGCTCACAATAAAACTCAATTTACTGATGACATTATAATTATCTGTAAATAAACCTTCTTTTTTATATTTAAAAAAAATCTTGAAAATAAGTTATTATTATACTTTTTCCATTACATCTTTATTGTGTACACTGAGTCAGGTGTGCAGAAGTCATTATTCTTCACGTAAGGACAAGTATACACGGAACACTAGAGATGAGCAGATCCGAACTTTCCATTTGGGCTGGGATCCGGGTGCGTCCTGTAATATTCCATGTATTTCTCTTTCACTTCACTTCAGCAGCCATAGAGAATACACTATTGTTGAGTAGTGTATACAGATATTCTGAATAGACATAGGCTACCCCCCAGAGAAGCTTTAGAGTCTGGTATTGCAGCTGTAAACACTTAATAGCCCCTGGAAAATGCTATTTTTCATCTTAAAATAACCAATTTACCCGCTCATATTTCGATCTTGCTGCCTCACCTCCCATTTTCTTTTCCTACAAAAAAGAACGAGTTCTCTTTGGCGTAGAGATCTCTGGCACATAGTTGTACCAGGGCGGCTGTACGGGAGACATTACGCTCCCAACCATCCTGTCTTTTTTAAAGTTCTGGAAGAGTAGGTACGTATGATCTATGTCAGCCAGACCGACTGGAGCAATTTCATAGGAAGCCAGTAACTCTGAATATATTTTTGGAGTTTGCAATAAAAACCACAGCACCCAGAAGAAGTGAAGTCCACGCAGATGATGCCTTGGTGGAGTGCAAACTCAGAACTACTTGTTTTTACGGGGGTTGGTCACTTTAACTATGATTGTGTATGTGTCTGTATGTAGTGTGGGGGACAGGATATTATGGTAATTAACAATATACATCTATTAATGGTTTGCTCTAATTTATTGATTTTTAAAGTGAATTCTCCCGTCTTTAACCTCATCAGCCAGAGATTACTGCCATAAATGCCAACGATGGAGGGTCATGTGCAGGACTGCGCCAGCACCAGCATGCCTGGGCAAGTGCCAGGGCCCAGAGCGCTAGGGGGGCCACACGGCCCAATCTCTCTCCTCTAAGTGGGGGTTTATATAATATAATCTAAATACAATTAGGGAATATTTTAGGGACATGGCACTTTTTTAGTTTCTGAATTTTCAATTCACCCACCTATGCCAGTTTATTGCTCAAAGTCGTCAAGGGCCTATTGAAACCAGGAGGGCCGGTCATCTAATCTCTATCTGTCGGGAGCAATCACCATGCCATGACCTTATAATAGTATATAATGAATATAAGATCTAGGTCTGGCAGGGCAATTTCTCATGGAAGATAGAGAATCACATGACCCTCCATCTGTGGCCATTTTATGGTCAGGAATATCTGGATGATAAGGTAAAGACCAGAGGCTTCACTTTATATTTCAAGAAAGGGAGCAGAACTACTAGATGTATATTGATAAATTATCCAATATCCTGCCTCCCACACATTACAAAAAGCAATGGTAAAGTGACCAACCCTTTAAGGCATTTGTACTGAACGTCACTGTGTCTTGAAATATCCAAAAAAATCCTTGTTTTCAGACAGAGAATTATGTTTGTCCATGTCAGTCACAGGAAAAGAAAAATTCAGGGTTCTTAGAAAATTCACCTATTCTCAAACATGATAATACATTTACATTTTCCACATCTGGTCCGAGCTCCTCATGGTTCAGAATGATTATATACATATCACCAGATTACACATCACTTGTCCAGACAGCCTGGCATTATCAAGAGAAACACGCACCTTTCACAGTTTCTCTCCAGGATTTCACAGAATGGCGCTCAGTCTGTTCTATAGGTTATTTTGTTGGTCTCTAAGACTTAGGAGACAACCAGGAGATTATGTCATATTCCCGTCTGGATGTCTGGGTCCCCAGTAGCTTTGAGGAAATTTCACAGTATCGGCCTCCTTAGACGAAAAAATGCTTGAGTGATGGAGTCATTGGTCAAGAAAATAACCCACCGACTGTAAAGAGATGTTATTCTTCAAGGAAGGAAAACATGTCGTGAAGGTGGACTGATCATCAGGATTCGGCAACTTAAAACACGTAACTGATTATGTATCAGCAAATTGATATGAGACACAATGGGGCAGATTTACTTACCCGGTCGTTCGCGATCCAGCGGCGCGTTCTCTGCGGTGGATTCGGGTCCTGCCGGGATTTATCAAGGTAGTTCCTCCGCCGTCCACCAGGTGGCGCTGCTGCGCTGAAAAGCATCTGAACACACTTGAATATACCAGGGCGGTGAGTGAGGAAGGCGCGTCCAAGCGACACTTTTTTGTTTTAATGCGGCGGTTTTTCGAATACGTCGGGTTTTCGCCGGCCCCGCCCCCGATTTCCGTCGCACGCATGCCGGCGCCGGTGCGCCACAATCGATCGCGTGCGCCACAATCACGGGGCAATTCAGGTACAATCGGCGCAAATCGGAAATATTCGGGTACACGTCAGGAAAACGCGAATCGGGCCCTTAGTAAATGACCCCCAATGTCCTTCATTCTTCATTTTTCATTCACCAAATTATCCCAGTAGCAGGTAATAACTACTAGACAAGACACGGCTGGTTGAGTTAACAATTAGAGGTTGGCCACTAATAACAACTAACTTTACCAAGTAGTACAAGACCTAATAGGGTCACCCATGTTATACTTATCCTAGTGAGTTTGTTATCGCTGGCCAACCTTTTAAAGGACATCTACCACCGGATGAAGGATTGTAAACCAAGCACACTGACATGCTAATGTGGACCCTTCTGGCAGGAACTACTCTTTTTAAGCTTCTCTGCCCTTGTTTTTAAGAATTAAAGGTTTATACAATATGGAAATAAGGCCCTAATGGGCCCAAGGGTCAATTTAAATCTATGGAGCCCCTGAGGCTTACTTGCATAATTTTTAAATCCTTTTTTTAAGAGAATAAGAAACTTAAAGAAGGGCAGATGCTGTCAGAGGGGGCCACCACCAGTATGTCAGTGTGCTTGGTTTACAATCCCTCATCCTGGTGGTAGCTTTCATTAAAGCACCAAACTTACAAAATAAAAATTAATTGGTTTAAACAAAATGTTTAAAAAAAATGCTAAATTTAAATAAAAACAAAACAATTCCCTGGCAGCTTTGGAGGTTTTATTTGCAACCTTAAATTTTTGATCACCAAACATAAAGAGAGAGTACTCAGTGTCCCAAAGCATAAAATCCATGGATACAGGAAATTTGTAGCCAAGAAGGCCCTTAGTCACGGTCATAGCTGAAAACGCGCTAATCAGGTTTCCTATATCAATGGATTTTAACAAGTTTTAATAAAAGTTTGTGGATTTTACCCACATACATGGAATTTGCTTTCATCTATAGGCTATATAAATGTGGTATCTCCTAATCAACCCCCCAAAGAACAAAGGGGTTCGTATTCTGTACAGTGAAAGAAACCTGAAGAAAGACGATAATAAAAACTTTTACCATATTTGGAAATTTTTAAGGTTCCCAGGACATTGCATGAATAAGAAATTTTGCCAATAATTGTATCTTTTGAGGGATGGTAAGGGGTGGGTGGGTGGGTGAGATTAAATATTATTGCATATGGATTGGTTTGTGATTGAATAGCATATGTGTATATTTCAAATGTTTTTAAATAAAGAATTAATTAAAAAAAAAAAAAAAAAAGAAATTTGCCAAGATAAAGTACAATTAGCCCACAAAAAACAAGCCAACATATGGTCTGCAAACTGAATGTATGTTTTGTTATGTATTTCATAAGGAGGGAAATGAAACGGAAAAAAAATGCAAAATGGAAAAGGGCTGCAGAGTTAAAAGGTGTAGTAATGTGTCATATAAAATATGTATACTTAAAAAATGTATGTGAAAACCTAAAGCTAGACAGACAGACAGACAGGCATGTAAGGCAGTACAGGTGATATTTGCCATTTTATTATATCTATTGTATTTATGATTTTATATCCATGTGAAGAGCACTCTAGTGTTAATAAGAAGAAGACCTCCTGAAATGTTGTTTTTAGGATGATGGATGAAACCATTTAACGTCTGGGATTTATTGTAGCAATATCATTCATCTTCTCAAAACTTCATGCCTCGTTCTACTGAGAACTCTTGCAGATGGAAACAAAAAGTTCTGTGTTGGCCAGATGGAATAATTTTATGCCTGGAAATAGTTTTCGTATAAACATCCAACCTTCTACTTGTTTCTAAGATGTGTCTGGAATTTAATTGCCCAAATGTTGTAGTGTAGTGAAAACATGAGAAAGGAGCATGTAAGCCTGCGAACTGCTGGAAAGCCATGTCCATGTGCAATACGGAATGTCTTGTATCTATCTGGGTTGGATCAGCGGTGAACTTCACAATGTGAGATGTGACTAAGACGAAGCTTTAAGACTTGCTTCAAACAACCCGAGGAGCTGAGAGACACAACAAGCACAGCTGCCCTGTAGCTCTAGAGACTGGCGATGCAGTTCTTTGGGGGACATGTATCTTATTTTATTTTTCTTGGTGTAATTGAAACATTTTGAAGGTCTTTTTAGCGGCTATGTATCATCATTAGAGATGAGCGAGCACTAAAATGCTCGGGTACTCGTTATTCGAGAGAACTTTTTCCCGATGCTCGAGTGCTCGTCTCGAATAACGAGCCCATTGAAGTCAATGGGAAGACTCGAGCATTTTTCAAGGGGACCAAGGCTCTGCACAGGGAAGCTTGGCCAAACACCTGGGAAACCTCAGAAAAGGATGGAAACACCAAGGAAATGGACAGGAACAGCAGGGGCGCATGCATGGATGCCTCTGAGGCTGTTTAAATCGCCACCATTATGCCAAAACTATGGGCAAACAGCATGGCCATGACAGAGTGACCGAATGAGGCTAGATAGCATCTAAAAATCCAATAATTGACCCTGACACTATAGGGGACTATGCAGAGGCAGAGGGCAGCGGCAGCAGCGGCAGGCTAGAGAGTATAATGGCGAAACATACCCTAAATGGACTCAGGTTTCACCAAAGGAGGTGAAAAGATTTCCTATGTGAACAAAAAGTTGACGGTTATATTTAGTCGATAACACAGCATGGTGGCGACATAGTGACCAAGTTCCATAACGTATCTGGTGAAACACCCGAAAAATGAGCTGATACAGCCTTTTGATAAGGGGGACAGACATGTGGAGGCAGGCATGGAGACGACTTCCATGACTAAGAGCGACAGTATGGGGCATATATTGCGTGCTATGATTGAACTTCAGGTCTCTAGCATGGCGGCGACAGATGGGCCGAGTTCCACTATGTATCTGGTTAAAACACCTGAAAATTTGCCTGACACAGCTCGTTTGATAAGGGGATGATGTGCTGCATATCCTCTCGTGCTCCAGCGTCTGGGGGTATAGAGAGTTGAAATGAGAACATTGGTGGACGCTGTGAGGATCGTGGAGGCAAATGGACGGAAACCAGCAGGGGAGCATGCAGGATGCCTCTGAGGCGCCTATCTGGGATGGAGCTGGCGGTCCACTGCCAGGCGAGCTTTCGCCTGTCCAAGCCTCTGTCTCTCGGCTCCTCCCCACCCAAAATGGGCCTGGGGGCCAGAAGCGTTTACTTTGAAAAAATTAATAATTTCAAATCAGGCCGGGTTGTTTGAATATTTCACCTAGGAATAATGGAATAAAGCATAGTGGTTCTATTTTTAATTGTTTTTCGGAATGGTTCCATGATTAAGAGCGACAGTATGGGGCATCCATATTGCGCTGCTATGATTGCAACTTCAGGTCTCCAGCATGGCGGCGGACAGATGGGGCGAGTTCCACTATTTATCTGGTGAAACACCTGAAAATTCTGCCGACACAGCTCGTTTGATAAGGGACGATGTATGGAGGCAGTGAATAGAGTAGATTAAAGGTGCTGCAGTTAAAACTATGTGTTGGTCTTGAGTGGAGCTGGCGCTCCGCTGCCAGGCGAGCTTCGCACTCCAAGCCCCTGTCTCTAGGTACTCCCCAAACAAACACTCTAAGAACCTTTTGTATAAGATCAAGTGTAGTCGCGTTTCTCCTCGGACTTCCTGCCCTGACAACAACTTCACCACTGTCTGACAACCATGTCTCCTCATCGTCCGACACCTCGTTACACACTTCTTCCACTACGTAAATAATGTCATCATCACCCACAGACTGCGACTGGTGGAAAACCTGGGCATCGGAAAATTGCTCAGCAGCAACCGGACAAGTGGTTTGTGACTGTGGGAAGGGTCCAGAAAACAGTTCCTCAGAGTATGCCGGTTCAAATGCCAAATTTTGCTGGGAGGGGGCAGACTGGGGGGAAGGAGGCTGAGGTGGAGGAGCTGGAGGAGTGCTGATTTCGGTGACATGGGTGGACTGCGTGGAAGACTGACTGGTGGACAAATGGCTAGAAGCATTGTCCGCAATCCACGACATCACCTCTTCGCACTGTTCTGACCTCAACAGTGCTCTACCACGAGTCCCAGTAACTTGAGACATAATGAACCTAGGGAGTGTAGCTCTGCGGCGTTCCCCTGCTCCCTCATCAGCAGGTGGTGTCTCACCCCGCCCAGGACCACGGCCTCTGACCCCTGCAGTAGTTGGACGCCCACGTCCACGCCCTCGTCCTCTACCCCTAGCCCTCGGGTTAAACATTTTCCAAATTAAAGTGTAAACTTTCAATTTTTTTTTTTTTTGTTTATTTTTTTTTATTTTTATTTTTTTTTTTAACAAAACAATGCTATCCTATTGCTATGGCTAGTTTCTAACCTACACTGACAGCACACAACTGGATTTTGTGCTGTGCCTGATGACTTTGAGCTATAAAATGAAATTAAGGTAAAAAAAAAATAAATCAGCAGACCAAATTCTAATCAAACCCCTAATAAATTGTCCCACTTCGGTGTTTGAGGTGGATATGCGTGTCACTAAGAGCTAAACACAACGGTCGCAGGTCTCCCAGCAAATTCCTCACAATATGGTACTAGCTGCACTACTAATGCAAGCAAGCCCAGCCACAAGCAAACAAAAAAAAGGAAAATATAACACTATTGTAGGCTTAAGTAAGCCGTTGGGGTTCTCCTATGGCTATTTTGTAGCCTACACTGAAAGCACACTGCTTTGCAAGATGAGTTTGAGCTATAAAATGAAATAAAGGTAAAAAAAATAAAAAAAATCAGCAGACTCTGCCTAATTCTAATCAAACCCCTAATAAATTGTCCCACTTTGGTGTTTGAGGTGGATATGTGTGTCACAAAGAGCTAAACACAAGGGTAGCAAGTCCCCCTGCAAATTCCTCACAAGTCAGTTACTATTAGTCATCAAACTCAGAGTGATACTGTACAATCTCTCCTTTACATCAAGCACACACTAGGACCATGCCAGAACCACTTATCGCTGCAAAGATGGGCGCAAGAGGGAGCATCTAGAGGGAGCAATAGGTCTAATTCTACCAAAAAATAGCTCCCCACCAGTCTTCAGGATCTGTGTGGTACTGCTTCTAAGATGGGTAGGGGGCTGATTCCTAACTACAAGACTCAACTATGCCGAGCAGAGGTCGCACTAACATTTTTCCAGAAGGGTAAAAATACTCCTCTCACCATTTTTGAGGAGTATTATTACCCGAGGAGGAGTATGAAAATTTCGATAGAACCCAGAACACTACACCCAGAACACTACACCCAGAACACTACACCCAGAACACTACACCCACAATCACACACAGAACACTACACCCACATTGCACACACTCACCCGGCCTTGCTCTTAAGTCCCGTCGGGATCTGCGAGCAGGTAGAGATGGAGCAGGACAGGAGCAGCAGCCCCGCTGTCCACAGGTCTCCCGGGGCCTGCGCTCTCGCTCTGGAGCGCTGCTGACACAGATCACTGTGTCACGTGTCCTGCTGAGCGGCCCGATGCGCGCTGTGATCACGCTACAGACATTTACCTCTTTTGCAGCGCGCGCCGGGCCGCTCAGCCTGCGCGCTACAGGGAATAATTGCCAAGCGTAACTTTACACATGGCAATTATTTTGGGGGGTAATGGCGCCTCATCACGCGTCTATGACGCGTGGTGAGGCGTTAATGCGACCTCTGATGCCGACGCAGCGCGCACTACACTACACACACGCAGCGCGCACTACACTACAATACACAGCACAATACACTACACAATACACTACACAATACACTACACAATACACTACACACACTCACCCGGCCTTGCTCTGAAGTCCCGACATAAACGCAGCCAGCTGCGGGCAGGTAGGGAGATGGAGCAGTGTCACGTGTCCCGCTGAGCGGCGGGCCGCTCAGCCTGTGCGCTACAGGGAATAATTGCCAAGCGTAACTTTACGCATGGCAATTATTTCGGGGGGTAATGGCGCCTAATCACGCGTCTATGACGCGTGGTGAGGCGTTAATGTGACCTCTGCTTGGATATGTTAAAGCGTTACAAAGTTATAACCACTTATAGTGACACAGGGCAGATTTGAAAAAATGGGCCGTGTCAGGAAGGTGAAAAGTGGCTTCAGCGTTAAGGGGTTAAACACATCACAACAGCTTAGAAGAGATTTGCCTAATTACATTGCTGTCATCATTCAGTTTACAAAACGCAATAAAATTGCCTTGATGCATGCATGTTGTTAACACTATATTGACTGCAATGTAATTATCCAAATCTCTTCTCAGCTGTTCTGAAAACACTGTGGGGGACATTTACATAAAGTGTCGGCGTCTGCATTGGCTTTGTTACCGACCTGCTCTCGGAAAGAAGATACACATTTAATATTGTGTAGCTGTGCAGATAAATTTCTGGCGCCGAGACCATTTTCTGTCCCTGGGACCAAAATCTGTCCCGAGAACCAGAAATGTGTCCAACAGTCAGAGAACAGGCAACATAGCATAGTGTCCCTGCTAGACCAGTTTTCTTTTGGTCTACTTTCCGCCAGTTTACAGCGCCCAAAAAGGGCTGCGACACATATTAATTATGTCTGAGTTTCCACTCCGCCAAAGCCCCGCCCCTTTTCGGAGAAGAGTCGGAGCAGACGGAAAAAAGTCATTTTTTCTGGTGCCGCCAGCTAATAAATAGGTAGGAGAGCAGAACATGTGGTGAGAGCGCCACAAAACTGGCGGAAACGCCATAGTAAATGTTGTGCACCACTTGTTTAATACATGCTTGCTATTTGAGGGCGCATTCACATGATGCACATTCAACATGTGAAGCCTTTGGAATGCGTCAAAAACGCATTAAAAACGTGACACAACGCATCGTGTGAATGCGCCTTAAAGGGGTTTTCCCAAGAATTCAAATGGGGCCCTACCCGTGGATAGGGCCTAACTTGAATTTGTGGGAAAAAAAACCTTTTTAATCACAGAAAACAGGAGCTGTAACTTTTTCCTTGTATTAATAAACATCTCTTAACACTATATATACGCCTGGGAGTTATATATTTATGAATGAAAATTTCGTACTCCTCCTCTGTTAAAAATACTCCTCAAAAATTATGAGAGGAGTATTATTACCCTTCTGGAAAAATGTTAGTGCGACCTCTGACCCCCACCTTTCCCTAGAACTGTTATAATAAATTATAAACATGTAAGGTATCGCCACGTCCAAAAAATGTCTGATCTATCAAAATATAAAAACAGTAAATGACAGAAAAATAGCGTTCAAAACGCCACTTTTCCGACATTTTGCAGCATATAAAAATTTCTATAAAGTGATCAAAACGAGTACGCTAATGCTCGAACGAGCATCAAGCTCGGACGAGTATGTTCGCTCATCTCTAGAATGGACTGAGGGAAAGGGTTATAAAGTACACAATTCTATGTTATAATATCATTCAAATATTTATCATAAAAATATGTTTTGTTCAACATAGATCTTGTCTAATTGTTTAATAGTTTTATAGTATCATAGTATATAAAGTTGGAAAAAGTCCTTCGAATTATCCTACGAATAATTTAAGAAGTAAACAAATGTTTTTTTTCCATAACGTGTGATATTTTTGTTCTCCAGAAAGGCATCCAGGCCTCTCTTGAACATGTACAAAGAGTCCACCATAACAAACTCCTGCGGCAGAGAGTTCCATAGTCTCACTGCTCTTACAGTAATCCCTGTCTATGGCGTGGGTAGAACCAACTCTACTGTAGGCGTAGGGGATGTCCCCTTCTCTTGGCCACAGGCCTAGGCATAAAAAGATCTTTGGAGAGATCCTTGTACTGCCCGTTCAGGTATTTGTACATTGTAATGAGGTCTCCCCTCAGTCGTCTTTTTTGTGGTCTGACCAGGGATTTGTATAAGGGCAAAACTATGTCCTTATCATGAGAATCTATTCCTCTCTTGATACATCCCATAATTTTATTTACTTTAGCAGCAGCTGCCTGAGTCTGATCACTTAAATTGAGTTTACCATCCACCAATACCCCCAAGTATTTCTCTGTCAATTTTACTAAGACTTTTATAATTTAACACCTAATTATGTTTCATTTCCTCGACCCAAGTGCATAACTTTACATTTATCAAACCTCATTTCTTCGCCTATTCCGTCAGTTTCCACAAATCTGTCTGTAATATTATACTATCCTCCTCTGTATTAATTACAAATATATAAATTCTACTTTATAAACACTTTAAGAGGTCATTAATAAAAATATTAAAAAGAAGTGGCCCAAATACTCACCCCTGTGACCCCCACTGGTAAAGTCAACCCAATCTGAGAATGTGCCATTGATAATGATGACCCTTTGTTTTATTTGCTTACCAAAATACACAGATTTTCTTCTAATCCCAGCAGTCTCATTTTATGTACCAACCTTTTAGGCGGCACAGTGTCAAATGCCTTGGAAAAGTCCAGATATACAACATCCACAGCGTCCCCCAGGTCCAGTCTATAACTTATCTCCTCGTAGGAGCCAATAAGATTAGTCTGACAGGATCGATCCCTCACAAATCCATGCTAATGCTGGGTGTATTTGAGAAACGACAGGTAAAGTCACAGTGAAAAGTCGAAAAAAGTTAAGAAAAAAAAAACTAGCAGAACTAAAGATACATGCCCCCATTGGGGGTCATTTACTAAGGGGCCGATTCGCGTTTTCCCGGCGTGTTACCCGAATATTTCTGATTTGCGCCGATTTTCCCTGAATTGCCCCGGGATTTTGGCGCACGCGATCGGTTTGTGGCGCATCGGTGCGGGCATGCACGCGACGGAAATTGGGGGGCGTGGCCGAACGGTAACCCGACGGATTCAGAAAAACCGCCGCATTTAAAAAAAAAAATTGGTGCGCACGGCCTACTCACATGCACCACATGAAGACGCTGAACTCCGGGGCTCTCGGCGACCTCGGCGCGCAGCGACCACCATGGTGGACATGCGGGTGCAGACCTTCATGAATCGCCGAAACCCTAACTCTCGTCAGAGAAGCCGCCGCTGGAACGCGAATGACCGGTAATAAATGTGCCCCTGTGTCTACCAGATTGAAAAATGTTTCACAAGAACATTAACTGTATTAATCTGGTTTGCGTGAGACTCCTCTGATGTAGCTCAAGAAAAAAGAGAGGTCTGGTTTTTAAAATTGATCACTATCCTGAAAGTAGCTTACGCAGTTGTGTAGATTTCAAGAAGGCGGAGTATGCCACAGTATCCGGCTGCGTAGCTGACATGCCGAAGTGAGTCATACAATGTTCTTACCTTGGTATATGTCGCGTATAGGATTAGCGAGTATGCCGGCACGAGCTTGAAATGCTCGGTCGAGATTAGCATACTCGGACCGCGTCGTTGCTCACGAGTATTTGCCCTGCTCGATAACGAGCATTTTAATTTGAACAAACAAAGTGAAGAACAGTAAAAAGATACAATTTAAAACATGAAGTTAAAGTGTTTAATTGAAGAAAACAGGGAAAGAACACATGGCAAACGATTGCAGATTCGGAACCGCGCGAGCTGCTCCGGCGACACGCGTGCAGAACGGTGTTCTCCCGCACTATAATTTGAAACAATAGGGTGAAGGAACACATGACAGATGGTTGCAACAGCTGCAAGTGGTGTGCGCTACACAGAGGATCGTCAAAGCTATTGCGGACGAACACCGGTCCTGCGGCCCCGCGTGTCTCCGGACAGATCGCGATGTTCCAGAACAGCTGCAATCTGGCTGCCTGTGTGATTTCACTGGCCTCGGAAGTTTTATATTTTACACGGAAAAAGGCTCGGGCGCCCAGTGAAGTTCAAGGGGGGGCTCGTACCGAAACAGCACGCGAGCAAGCGGGAAATAGGCGGCTCGAGTAACAAAAAAAGCACCGCGACATTTTTAGTTGAGGGCGCGAGAGCGCATCCGAAGGCGCGACTTGATGAGAGAAGGTCTCTGCCTGGCTATATACCTCATCCTCCTTTACAGACTGGTGCACAAGTACGGACCCGGCCTGGCGCGAGCCGGAGAGGGTGGCGGGGGCCGCGAGGATGAAGACCGGCGGAGGCACGAAGAGCGCCCCGATATCCGGCATGGGTCGTTTCCCCGCTGAGGGCCGCCAAGGCACCGGCTCTGACCCGGGGAGGGAAGGGGCAGTCGCACACAAGGGGACTTTAAAGCGCACGCGATCCGAAGCAGTCGGTGACGGCCACGGCCCCCAATTGGGTGGCCACGTGAAACCCGATCGCGTGCACCCAAACCCAACCCCGTTAAAGGGGCGGCGAGGCGGGAAGAGGTGGGAAACCCGACGAAATGCTGGTGCGAACCCTTAGGAAAGGGGCCCACGGTGGCTTCGGAGTAGATACAAGAGGGCCCCAGCTGGTTACATAGGGGGCGTTACTGGTCCCCTCTCAGGACCGTGGGAGGCCGACTAAAGGTTAAAAGAAATAGCGGTACTGGGACCGCACCAGTTAATACCTCACCCCCGCAGTATGATGGAATATATACGGCACCCCTTCTGAACGAGGTTATACTTGGCCCCAAGTATGAAGTTATTGGGTTAATTAATTATTAATATATTGGGTCTCCTCGCAGGAATGTGATTATAGCTGCTTCCCCCACCCCATGATCACTGACTCCCCTCATACCATAGTATATAAGGCTGGAAGGAGACGCAGAGTCCATCAAGTCCCACCGGTCAGAATTAAAGAAATTTGATCCCCATAACCCTGATGTGTTTCCTCTCCAGAAAGGCATATAGCCTCTCTTGAACAGGTCATAGCGTCCGCCATAACACCTCCTGCGGCATAGAGGTCCCATTCTCAACTGCTCTTATCATAAAGAACCTTTGTCTATGGTGAGGTAGAATCGGCCTCTCCTCTAGGCAAGGGAATGCCCCCGTGTCCGGGTCACAGGCCGAGGTAGAAAAAGATCTTTGGAGGATCCTTGTACGGTCCGTGTCAGGTATTGTACATTGTAATGGAGGTCTCCCCTCAGCTTCCTGTTTTCGAAACGAATCGCCCAATTTTTTAATCGTTCAGTGTAGGCTCGCCGCCCCATTCCCCGATACCCTGGGGGCTCTCCTCGCACCCTTGCCAGCCCTACATCCATCCTTTGTTTATACCGGGGCCCAAACGGACACAGTAGTCATGGGGGGTCTGACCAGGGATTTGTATAAGGGGCAAAAACTATTGTTTATCAGGAGATCTTTCCTCTCCTGTGAGACCCATGATGTTAATGTTGCTTTAGCACAGCCAGGCTCTGGTCACTAACTTAAGTTTACCATCCACCAAACCCCAGGCCTGGGCAGCGGCAGTGGGACGAGGAATGACCGAGTAAACGAAGTGACGGGGGGGGCCAGGGCCCCCGTGCAGAACGGGACGTTATGCTACCGTAGACCTCAGCAAACCCATGGCTCTGCCCACCCCCTCAAGCTGCACAAAGCCCGGGGGAAGGCGAGACTGCCACCGCAGGAGGGAATGACGGACACAGGGGGATCAATCTCAGCTGCACAGCGGGAACCTGACGGGTAAACCACACAAGGTCGTACTAAAAAGAGGAAAAGAAGTGGCCCCAATACTGACACCGGTGGGCCTCCACGGGGACAAGCAACACCCAGCTGAGAATGGGCCATGATTGACGACCCGCTGGGTTCGAGCCAAGCCCATTTACTTACCCAACTACCAGATTTTCGCTCGTTCCCAGCAGGCGCGGGATAGACGCAACCTTTTATGGGGCACGGGGCAAAGGCCCTTTGAAAGTCCATTAGGTCGAGGGGGCGTGGGCCCCCCCAACCATGACGGAGTGTCTACTGCCCCCCACCATTATTAGGTCCGAGGCGCCCCCCACAGTAAGTATTTCCGATCTCGCGGCCCCCTACAGGAGGAGGCCGAGGGAGGCCCGCAGAAGGAAGGGGGGCGGAGCGCCCCCCCACGGGGTGAAGGGCTGCCGAGGGCGACCGGCCCCGCCAAGGAGGGGGCCGGGCCGGCCCCGCCAACCAGGCAGTGGGCCGAGCCGCCCCGCCCACCAGGAAGGGGGGGCCTAGGCGGCCCCGCCAACAGGACGGAGGGCCGAAGCGGCCCCGCCACCAGGAGTAGGGCCGAGACGGCCCCTACAGGATGAAGGCCGAGGAGGCCCCTCAGAATTAGTGGGGGGGGAAGCGGCCCCCCCCCCGGGAAGGAGGCCGAGGCTGCCCCGCCACCAGAAGAGGCCGAAAGGCGGGCCCTCCACCAGGAGGATGGCCTAGGCGGGCCTCCCCCCCCAGAACGATGACGAGGCGCCCAGTGCTGCCCCCCCACCGGAAGGATTCAACCCCCCACATTAAGGATGGCAGGGCCCCCCACACGGAAGTGTGGCAGAGGCGTGCGCCCAGACGGGAAATGGCCCCGGCGGGCTCTCCCAGCTGGGGGTCTGCTGGCCCGCCAGACAGGAAGGGGGGAGGGTCTCACTGGCCGCACATCCTAGTTGCAGGGAGCGATGTGGGCGGGGGGTGTCTTCCTGGCCACATCGCTCCAGTAAGAGGGCTCGAATGGCCCTCT
This sequence comes from Engystomops pustulosus, assembly GCA_019512145.1. Taxonomy (NCBI): domain Eukaryota; kingdom Metazoa; phylum Chordata; class Amphibia; order Anura; family Leptodactylidae; genus Engystomops; species Engystomops pustulosus. The sequence goes on along the minus strand of CM033642.1, from coordinate 247,405,124 downwards.
TCCGCTGCATCGATCACGAACAGTGACAGGCAGGAGCCCTATCACTGCCCTGCGGTCGCCAGCCCGGGGGCCCCCAACCAATCAGTCCAGATCCGGGGGGCCAGCGCTGTCCCTCCCCAGAGCACCCGATGACGGGTCAGAAGAAACGGTCAGCGCCAGTTGGGCGTAGTTTGGGGACCCCGATAGACAGCAATTTATATTATTAGTAATTATGTCAGTGTCCTCACTGATACGATGGAATGGCAATGTATTACAAGGTGGTCCCCTACTTAAGGACACCCATTACAATGACCCCTAGTGTACAGATGGCCCCCCCCCTCCTTTGGCCCCGTGACGCTCGGATGAAATCTCTGAACTTTTTACCTTAGTCCCAGGCTGCAATGTCACGGTAAGGTTGTCTGTAATGAAGCTTTACGTATAATCCTTGGTCCAAGTACAGCCCAAAATGTGGAAAATCCAATATCACAGGGCACAAAAAGTGGGCTGCAGCTACAATTAGAAAAATAACAAAGTCAACTGTAATCAACCCAAGGACCGATCTTGGTACTACCCGGGGACTGCCTGTCTCGCCTTTTGAAGTAAAATAGCCAAAGCATTATAACATGAGGTCCTTAACTCCTCATCTTATTACAGTGCCCTCACGTTATGATGGAGGTACAGCATCCTCCTTATAGTGTAGACTGTATCCTCCGAGAGAGATAGCCGAATCCTTGCAGATGAGTATACAAGGGCCTGAGTGTATTAAAGTATGGCGTCACTTAGAGTAAACGGAATCGACATCAAAATTCAGCAGAATAAACCAGGACAGGTACGCATAGATCCGGGCACCAGACTGTTGAGCCTCGGGTCGGGGTGAGCCAGGCCGCCGACCGCGAAGCAGTGGGAAAAGGAGGCGTATGAGCCAGAAGCGCCTCTGTGCTGGAGCTTCCACCCGACACACTGACGCACTGGCCGCCTCCCCACCTATTCCTCTGAACCGGGCAGAGAGTACAGCCAGTGAAGTGGCACCATGGAGGGGCTCTGGCGGCAGAGCCCTCCCGAACGCAGTAGCAGATGACAGTAGGTTTCCAGTGAAAAGGACCGTGACCGCAGTTGGTACTGAGGTGAAGTGGCCTACCAAGAAGTGTCTAAGGACAACGGGCCGCAGACGGCGTGGAGTAGACTCGAATGCCACGATTGGCGGGCAACATAGGTTGAGTAAAGGAATAGGCAGCAGGGCAGCTCATCTGGGGAAGTCGAACGTGTGGACAGCCTGTAGACGGCAACTTTCTCAGTATGCGAGACCCAGGTAGCTATGTCGCCAGGGCCTGCATTGGAAGGTAACAGAATCCTTCAGAAAGAATCGCGACCAGAGGAAGGATGGGAACCACGCACACGGCATACTGGTGTGGCCCCCCTCTGGCAGGGAGCCGCGCGGGAGCCGTGCTGATCAAAATGGAGGAAGTGGCCAAGAGAGTCCAGAGGGGTGAATGGAGCCGGGAGCGTCCTGGGCTGCAGGTGCAATAATGTTTACAAAGCTTGGAGGCGGAAAATAAAGGCATAAGAAAGCTTAACAGAAACGCAAGTGCGTTGGCAAATGGGGAAAAGTCGGGAGGTCAAAGGTCTAAAGCGCTACGGGTGATGCAGAGGCTACACACCCAAATACATGCATATGGGCGATGGTGGGTGTTATTGGCCTAGGGCCTGCGTGATGGGGGCATGGGTTTTGAAGAGCCACATGGTGACAGAATGGTGATGAGGCTCAGAATCGGGGGCTAATTTCAATTTTGGGTCAGTTACTATTAGTCATCAAACTCAGAGTGATACTGTACAATCTCTCCTTTACATCAAGCACACACTAGGACCATGCCAGAACCACTTATCGCTGCAAAGATGGGCGCAAGAGGGAGCATCTAGAGGGAGCAATAGGTCTAATTCTACCAAAAAATAGCTCCCCACCAGTCTTCAGGATCTGTGTGGTACTGCTTCTAAGATGGGTAGGGGGCTGATTCCTAACTACAAGACTCAACTATGCCGAGCAGAGGTCGCACTAACATTTTTCCAGAAGGGTAAAAATACTCCTCTCACCATTTTTGAGGAGTATTATTACCCGAGGAGGAGTATGAAAATTTCGATAGAACCCAGAACACTACACCCAGAACACTACACCCAGAACACTACACCCAGAACACTACACCCACAATCACACACAGAACACTACACCCACATTGCACACACTCACCCGGCCTTGCTCTTAAGTCCCGTCGGGATCTGCGAGCAGGTAGAGATGGAGCAGGACAGGAGCAGCAGCCCCGCTGTCCACAGGTCTCCCGGGGCCTGCGCTCTCGCTCTGGAGCGCTGCTGACACAGATCACTGTGTCACGTGTCCTGCTGAGCGGCCCGATGCGCGCTGTGATCACGCTACAGACATTTACCTCTTTTGCAGCGCGCGCCGGGCCGCTCAGCCTGCGCGCTACAGGGAATAATTGCCAAGCGTAACTTTACACATGGCAATTATTTTGGGGGGTAATGGCGCCTCATCACGCGTCTATGACGCGTGGTGAGGCGTTAATGCGACCTCTGATGCCGTGATCGGTGCTAGCACCGATCACGGGTGTTACCGGTAAGCCTTTGCTGCAATATGCAGCAAAGACTTACCGGCTATGGAGAGGGCTCGGCCCGCGAGCCCTCTCCATGCACCGGGACCCGGCGTGCGCCGTACTAGTACGGCGCGCCTCGGGAAGGGGTTAAATTTTATAACTAACATGAAGTACAATGTGTCACGAGAAAACATTGTCAAAATCACCTGGATATGTTAAAGCATTCCGAAGTTATAGCCAATTATCGTGAGACATGTCAGATTTGAAAAATCGAGTCTGGTCATTGAGCTGAAAACTAGTGTCGACATAAATGCAGGCAGCTGCGGGCAGGTAGGGAGATGGAGCAGGACAGGGAGCAGCAGCCCCGCTGTCCACAGGTCTCCTGGGGCCTGCGCTCTCGCTCCGGAGCGCTGCTGACACAGATCACTGTATCACGTGTCCAGCTGAGCGGCCCGGCGCGCGCTGTAATCGCTCTACAGATATTTACCTCTTTTGCAGCGTGCGCCGGGCCGCTCAGCCTCCTTTTTTCCTCAATGTTTCTGGAATAATTGAATTGCCCAAATGTTGTAGTTGTAGTGAAACATGAGAAAGGATCTGTAAGAGCCCCTCAGACGCTGTAACGCATTCCATAGTGGCAATACGGAATGTCATTGTATCTATCTGGGTTGGCATCAGCGGTGAACTTCAACAAGTAGCTGGAGACTGTGCCTACAAGACGTAAGTCGTAAGTTTAAAGTGTGCTGTCAAAAACAACCCGAGCAGAAGCATGAGTAGACGCACACAACCACACAGCTGCCCTGTACTCGTAGAACTAGGCCGATGCAGTCATTCTTGGGGCGGGCGACGATGTAGCGCATATTTTTATTTTCTGTGGTATAATGTAAACATTTTGATGAGGTCCTTTTTAAAGCGGCTTAATGTTATCCTTAGGAGGATGAGCGAAGCACTAAACGGCTCGGTGACTTCGTTGATTCGAGACAATTTCTTTCTCCGTGCCGATGCTCGTCTCGAATACAACGACCCCATTGGAAGTCAGGGAGACCCGAGCATTTTTCACATAGGACGCAAGGACTCTTGCGCCGGGAAACTATGGCCTAACTCCTCTGGGAAACCTCAAAAAAGGATGGAAACACCAAGGAATGGGACAGGAAACGCAGGGGCAGCATGCATGAGTATTAACCCTGAGTGCGGCTTAACGCACCTTATGATATGCCAAAACTGGGCACAGCAGGGCCATGACTAGAGTGACCGAATGAGTGCTAGATAGCTCGCTAAAACATCACCAAAAATTGACCCTACTACTATGGGGACTATGACAAGTGCGAGGCAGCGGCAGCAGCGGCATGGCTAGAGTATAATGAGCGACAGGTAGTCCCTAATGACTCAGGTTTCACGCGACAAGGTAGTGAAAAGAGTGTGTCTTCCATGTGACACAAAAGTTGACGGAATATATAATGTAAGTTTCCGATATAACACAGGCATGGTGTGCGACATAGTGAACCATAGTGCCATAACCGTACTGTGGAACACCCGAAATGACGCCATGATACAGCGCTTTTGTGAATAAGGGATCGACATGTTGAGGCAGGCCATGTAGACGACTTCCCATACTAAGAGCGACATATGGGGCATTCTATTCGCTGTCGATGATTGCAACTCAGGTCTCTAGCATGCGGGCTGAACAGATGGGCGAGTTCCACTATGTATCTGGTACAAACAACCTGAAAACATTCTGCCTGATCAACAGCAGCGTTGTGATAAGGGGATGATGTGCTGCATATCCTCCTTCGTTCTCCAGCGTCTGGGGGTGTAATGAGGTGGAACTGAAGACATGTTGGTGACGACTAGTGGGCACGATCGTGGAGGCAAAAGGACAGGAACACACAGGGTCAAGCAGCTGGATGCCTCTGAGGCTGCCTAATCTTGGGATGGAGCACTGCGGTCCACTGCCATGCGCAGCTTTCGGCTGGTCCAAGCCTCCTGTCTCTCTCGGCCCTCCCCACCAAATGGGCCTGGGGGGGCCAGAAGCGTTTTACTTGAAAAAATTATAATTTTCAAATCCGCCTCGGGTTGTTTGAAATATTTCCCTAGAATAACTGGAATAGCATAGTGTTTCTAATGTTTTAATTGTTTTTCACGAAATGTTTCCATATTAGGAGCGACAGTTCATGGGGGCATCCATATTGCGCTGCTATGATGCAACTTACGTCTCCATCTGGCGGGCGACAGATGGGCCAGTTTCCGCTCATTATCTGGTGAACAAAACCTGAAAATTCTGCCCGACCACAGCTCGTTTTGATAGGGGGAAGATGTATGGAGGCATGAACTAGTAGTACGATTAAAGGTGCTGCAGTTAAAACTATGTTAGTTGGATCTTGGAAGAGCTGGCGCTCCGCGCCGCAGGCGCGCTTTCGTCGCCATCCCAGCCCTGTCTCTATGCTACTCCCCAAACACCTTCTAGACCTTGTGTATAAGATCAGTGTAGTATGCGTCTATAAGTTTGGGAATGGCGGGTAGGGGGTATGGTAAACAATGGCCAAGAAGCGCGAAATAATAATGGTAAATAGATAAATTTTGGCCCATGTTATTTCTGTGGATAGCCAGCGGTTGGCGACAAGCTTAACAAGTTTGATGTGTGAATCCCATGCAACAACACCAACATTTTGCCTGACCAGTTCGTTTGATAAGGAACAATGTATGGAGGCAGCTCATTGGACACTTTTGGAGGCGGACTATCGCGATCGATACGTTGGAGTAGCAATTGAGACAACGTGTGGAGCCAGCTAAAAAGACAACATGTGGAGGCTGACTACGAGAATTTTAATTTGATAGTGCCTGTACGGGCAGTCCAAAAAAGTTTTCAAGCTAGACGGAGCAGGTAGGACTGGTCCTCCCAAAAAATTAAATAATTTGAGTGCCTGTATGTGCAGTCCAAAAAAGTTTTCAAACCAAGGAGCAGGTAGGTGGTCCTCCAGAAAAATATAATAGATTGAGTGCTGTATGTTGGCACTCCCAAACAATTGCTCTAAACAGAGGACCGGGTAGGTGGCCCTCCAGAAAAATACAAATACATATCGAGTCTATACAGAGACAGTTTTGGCCCTGGCAAAAATATACCCTTTCCTATGCTTTAGTGTAACCAACAGTAGGCTGAGACGAACGGGGACAATAGGAGAGGAGGTCCATACATTTTCAGGTTGAGCCTGGTTGGAGAATGAAATGCGGAAATACCAGGTCCTTTATTCATATTGAATAACGTGCAGCCTGGTCAGCGCTGTCAGTTTTTTCCCGACAGGCGTGTATGCTTATCGTGATGATGCCACCAGCCTGCACTAAAACCCCTCGGACAACACGATAGACGGCATGGCAGCACAACCTTCCTAGCGTCACGCACCAGTTTCGGGCGCACATTCCAGCTATACAACCCCAGTTTGTGGAGCTGTGTGATCATTTTAGGTGACGATGTCAATGGTCACTACGTACTCCCTCACCATCTTTCTGTAAAGATCAGCCCTACTCTGTCCGAGACTGGGGACAGGTGCACCGTGTTCTTCTGGGGGACATAAAACTGGGCAAAAGCCCTTGTGAAAGCGGTAACCCCGTTGCCATGGCGTGGAAACTCGCCTGCTCGCCTTTTCTCTCTCACCTCGCTAACTTCGTTCCGCAGACAGTCACGCCCCTCTGGCGCAGCGCTGTCAAAGGGAAATACACTGTTTTAGTCAGCGGCAACCAGGGCCTGCACTGGTAATTCATCGCATTCCCTCACACTCTTTAGCCTCTGCTCCTAGGAATGATGAGTGGTAAAGATTTTGCATGTACCTGGTGCGTGGCAAGGTGAATACCCAGTAATCGTAGGCTGGATAAATTCGTTTAACACGAGTGTCACGGGAGAGGCGTCCTAGCATGAAATCTTGCCATAAATTGCCAGAGTCCCAACGCGCAGCATTCACTCCCCTCACTCGGCCATGACTGCCCATTTCTGCCTCCTACCAACTCCTCTCTTCTGTCTTTCTGCCATACACGCTGATACATTGAGACTGAACAATGGTCCCCATCTTCTGTCTCAGCCAACATTCTCCTTCTCCTTCTCCTCTCCTCTCATCTTCCTCCACCTCTCCGATATGCGCGAAGAAACTAACTAAGGTGCTTTGCGCATCAACAAGGGAATCTCTTCTCCCCGTCTCTTGTGACGGCGCAAAGCTTGCGACTTCATGCGGACTCAGAGAGTTTTTCAACAGGCCAAGCAAGCAGCGGGATTGGTGAGGCGTGATGGCGGCATCTGCCTCTGGTACCATCTGGATGTTGACTCCTCAAAGTTCTCAGTCACCGACAGATATCGTACATCACGTCCGGTGAAGCGGGCACGTTGGAGGCGGCGCTGCGCTGCCCTAGATAGTGGCAGCATCTCGTGCGTGACTTCTCTGTAAATCGCCGCACAGAGCCGGCGCAACCTCCGTCGTGAGCAACTGTACAGATTCTGGGGTATGTCAGTGACGGAAACGGCGAGACTATCAGATGTAACACATGGCGCACGGGCATTGGGCAATGTGTCAGTCTGCGCGATTGCAGAGCAGAGACCGCCCTACCGGTAGTACGGCCGTTGTCACACACAACAGTGCCTGGCTATCAGGTTTCATGCGGTGCCAGTCCACAATCAGGTCTGGCCCTGGTTAATAGCTCTTGGGCGGGTGTCTTTTTCAGCAGGCCTAGGCTCAGCAGTTTTGAGCACCTGCCTGCTGTCGCGTAGCGCAGGCACTGATAGCGTGTCCAGAGCTACCTAGACTGAGCAGCAACAATGACCCACGGTTGGTGTAATTCGGAGGATTAGGAGGTGGAGGAGGTTGGTGAGACGGAGGAGGCATAGTATGGCTTTGAGACACTGGACTCGAGGTAGTGCCCCCCCCGCAATCCGATCTCGGCATCGGCAGTTTAGATGACATGCCCCAGGTCTCAGACGTCTGCTGGCCCAAGCCTACCACCAGTTAAGCGCCAATGTCGCCGTCAGCGTATATAAGTGCCCTGCCCGGGAGCAGCAATCTCGCACGTGTCCGTGGTCATGGTGGACACTTGTCAGAAAAACGGCGGTTGGTCAGGGCACTGAATGAGGTTTCTCTGACACGTGCTTTGACGCAGGGCTGGTCAACGGCACATCCGGGAAAAGTCAGTGGCTGACTGGGGACCGAATACCGAGTGGGGCGTGCCGCTCGCATTAGGTTTCGAAGGCCGCGGTCCTCTACTACGCCTAAGGCAGCATCTCCAGCTAAGCACTTGGATGTGGAGTTGACGCTTGGGCGTGTGTGGTGTGGTCATCATACTATCTTCCTTTTGCTGGCTCCAATCGTCTGGGTCTGGAGAGCGTGAACAGCTGGTGGATGCTGATGGAGGATCGTGGAGGCAAGATTGGGGGTTTTCGCACTGTAGGTGATTTGTGGTGCCGTGGTCCTGGCAGGGGGCTGACTAGCAGATGTACACAGGGAAGGGCATGGGTGTGCGCACGTCGGAGGTGTAACGGCATTGGTGCCAATTGAAGTGTGGTGTTTTAGCATTCATATGCCTGGCGCAGTACTTTTGGTATGTAAGCTAGTAGTTGGTGTGGAACCCCTGCTGATTCTGGTTTTGCAAAGGTTGCATCACCACAGAGAGAAACATTACCAGTCCTTTCTGAAAATCATACCCGGTGATTTCTTTTTAAGAACCTCCAGATTCTGAAACTAGCCCTCGCGCCACGGGAGCTTGACTATAGGCCAACATTTGGCGTCTGAATGCACCATGCTCTGTCCCTTGCCTCTCCGCTTGGCCGCCACCACTCTGCTCTTCCAACCTGTGTTTCTGCTATAGGATCCCGCCTCCTCTCAGAAGCACTGTGTTCACCCGCCCCCCCTCAACCAACCACTGGGTCTGTCACCCTCATCATCTCCATCCCCAGTCTGCTCCCCCCATTGACGACTTCCTGCCCTGACACAACCTTCACCACTGTCCATCCGACAAAACCGTAGTCTCCTCCATCTCCGAGCACCACTACTTTAACACTTCTTGCCAACCTTCACTACGCAAATGTCATCATCAATCACACCCAGACTGCGGCACTGTGGAAAACCTGGCATCGGAAAATTGGCGTAGTGCGAAGACAACCGACAAGTTGTTTTGTGACTGTGTGGGAAGGGTCCAGAAAATCAGTTCCCCTCAGAGTATGCCGGTTCAATGCCAACTTTTGCTGGGAGGGGGCAACTGGGGGGAAGGAGGCTGTAGGTGGCTGGAGCTGGAGAGTGCCGATGTTTTCGGTTGACCATTGGTGACCTGCGTGGAATACTGACTGGTGGAAACTGGCTAGTAATCTTTCCGCATGCCCACTGACATCACCCGTCATCGGCACGATTTCGGCCCGACAGTGCTCTAACCACAGTCCCCTACTGAGACTATTATGACACCTTAGGGAAGTGTTCTCTGTGGCGTCCCCCCTTCTCCTCATCACATGGTGGTGTCCGACCCCGCCCAGGAACCATGGCCTCTGACCCCCTGCAGATGCTTGGACGCCCACCTCCCACGTCGAAGTTAACTCGCCTCCTGGCCTCTACAACCCTAGCCCATCGGTTTAAACTTTTCCCAATTAAGGTGTACAAACTTCATAATTTTCTTTTATTTTTTGTTTATTTTATTTATTATTTAAGTTTTTTTTAACAAAACGATGCTATCCTATGCTAGTGGCTGTTTCTACCTATCGCTGACAGCAAGCAACTGGATTTTGTGCTGTGCCCTGATAGTGACTTTGAGCTATAAAATGAAATACGTACAAAAAATAAATCAGTCAGACTCTTGCCAAATTCTAATCAAAACCCTCAAAATAATTGGTCCCACTTCTCGGTGTGTTGAGGTGGATCATGTGCCTGTCAACTCAAGAGCTGAAACACACGGTCGCAAGGTCTCCCAGCAAAATTCCTCACAGTATGGTTACTAGCCTTGCACTACTAATGCCAAACGGCCTCACCGACAAGCAAAGCAAAACAAAGAAAGGAGAGAATATAACGCTAATTAGGTAGGCCCTAAGTAAGCCGTTTGGGATTCCTCTAGGCTATTTTTAAGCGCTACACTGAAACACACTGCTTTGCAAGATAAGTTTGGGAGCTATAAAATGGAAATAAAGTGAAAAACAAAAAAAGCACAGACTCGCTAATTCTAATCCAAACCCCTAATATCATATTGTCCCCACTCTCGCTTCGTGTTGAAGGTGGATATTCGGTCGTTTTCATAGATGCTAAATGCCAACGTTCAAGTCCCCTGGTGCAATGTCCTCACATATAGGTACTGACTGCACTACACTGCCACCAAGCTCCAGCACACAACAAATAAAAAAAAATGTTATGGCGTTATTGTAGGCCCTAAGATGTCGTTGGTGCTTGGGAGAATCACTCCATGCCGAACAACTATTCTAATAAACACCTTCAACGACTATTCCCTGCCATCACAGCCTAACGGCAGTCCCACCAGCGGCATCCAACACAGAATGTCCGAGCACGTCAGGCAGGGCTAGTTTTATTCACAGGGTTCACCTGATGCTGGCCAGCCACCACTGCTTCGACGGTAAGGGTAACCACGTCATGCTGGGTGGAGTGCAGAGTCCCTGGCTTGGGATGGCTCTTTCTTGCCGCCAAAAGCAAAACGGCGGGAATGCCATTGTCTTGAGCGGCCCCGCGAATATTCTTCCGAGCAGGTCGCACTACACATTTTTCCATAATGGGAGTAAAAAATACTCCTTCCATCACTCCTCACCATTTTTGGGAGTTGGATTACCCCGAGATGAGTATGAAGATTTCGTAATGTACACAAAGCGCGGCACAACTCACACACGCGCACCAATCACCACATCACAACCAAACCTACCACGTCACAAGCAGCGCTCACAACACACACACATCGCCACAAGCTCCACTTACAGCCCACAACCGCATCAGCAACACACACGGACCTCACGGCTAGCGCACACACTCGCGACACTCCACCATCAGCCACACAACGGCGACACCTCACAGCAGCGACACATCGCGACACTCACCGAGCGCACACAAACGCGACACCACGCAGCGACACACGTCCTCCACTCAGCCCACAACCGACTAATTACGCGACACTACACTCATACCAGCGCACACAACACTCATACGCCACAAGAAAACTAACACGCACATCACCACACTCACCACACACGCCGCATAACACTACACAATACCACATACAAGCACCCTAATACACACGTCACACACTACCACACTCACACCCACAATACACCTACCACTACCAAATAACACACAATACACAATACACTACACTACACTACACAATCTACACTACACTCACAATCAGCCACACCCCAGAGCACACTGCACCACACTCACCCCCCTAAGTCCCGTCGGATCTCGTAAATCAGGCAGCTGCGGCAGGTATGGGAGATGGGCCATGCAAGGATGCAGCAGCCCCGCTTCCCACAGTCTCCCGGGGCCGTGCGCCTTGCTCCGGAGCGCTGTGACGCATGATCACTGTGTCACGTGCCCCGCTTAGCGTTCCTGGCGCGCTCTGGTGATCGCCTACAAACATTTACCTGTTTTGCAGCGCGCGCCGGGCCGCTCAGCCTGTGCGCTACAGGGAATAATTGCCAAGCGTAACTTTACGCATGGCAATTATTTCGGGGGGTAATGGCGCCTCATCACGCGTCTATGACGCGTGGTGAGGCGTTAATGCGACCTCTGCGTCCGAGCAACGAGCAGTTTCGAGTACGCTAATGCTCGAACGAGCATCAAGCTCGGACGAGTATGTTCGCTCATCTCTAATCATCATGTCTTTTTTTCTCGTGATACATATTTAGTTTTTCCTATCCTGGCAGGTGCAACTTTTGGTGCTTTTTTGGAGACTTCTTGATGCAAATGTCTCAAATCCACAAGGACACAAGCCACGTTAGGGAGTTATATACAGGGTTGGACACTACTTTAAAATCTGAACACCAAAAGAGAGAGGGGGATATGCGTACTAACTAAGTAGTCCTCTCGAGTAGGGACTCTTGATCTACTACTGGCAATAGTTTATATTGAAACATACAAAGAAAAACAGCCAGAATTCCATAGATGTATTATGCAAAAAATGTTAGGTTTTATTTATTACAGATGATTGTTTAAAATACATAGTGACAAGGCTTATATAAATATGTCAGCCATGCTGGACAGAACAACATAAAACTTCTGGGGGACATGTCATAGAGAAAGAGTGACAATGGAAACACCAATAATGTATACAATTATCCTAAGGTGCCAGATATAATACATGAATGGAAATAGGAAATCACTGGTTGCAAAGGATGGTAAACATGATATTACATAGTAACATCTGATCAACAAGCACCTGGCACAGAGTTCACACGTTCCTCCAGAAGACTGACACCCCGACGCGCGTTTTGGCACGTCAAGGGGACGAAGGCAGCGTTTTAAGCACCGTACTCACATCCCAGGGAGATGACGACATAGGAGGCTGCGATCAGTCCATTAAGTCCAATCTATACATTATATTGCGTTGATCCAGAAGAAGGCAAAAACCCTGCAAGATTGATGCCAAAAGGCCCAAAGCAGAAAAAAATTCCTTCCTGACTCCTAATATGGCGGTCAGAAAAAACTCCTTGGATAAACAGAAACTACTAACAAAAAGTTCTATTCCCATACAATGTTATATTATTCCTCTCCAGAAAGGCATCCAGCCCTTTCTTGAACACATACATAGAGTTCGCCATAACAACCTCCTGTGGCAGAGAGTTCCATAGTCTCACAGAACCTTTTGTCTATGGCGATGGTAGAACCTCCTCTCCTCTAGGCGTAGAGAATGCCCCCTGTCTATGGTGATGGTAGAACCGCCTCTCCTCTAGGCGTAGATAATGCCTCCTGTCTATGGTGATTGTAGATCCACCTCTCCTCTAGGTGTAGAGGATGCCCCCTATCTATGGTGATGGTAGAACCACCTCTCCTCTAGGTGTAGAGGATGCCCCCTGCCTATGGTGATGGTAGAATCGCCTCTCCTCTAGGTGTAGAGGATCCCCCCTGTCTAGAGCTGTGGGTTAAGGCGGGCCACAGTGTTCAGAATGCCTTGGAAAGTTCCCAGATAGTACAACAATCCACAAGAGTTGCTAATCTGGGAGAGGAGAGATCGTCCCCGCTAAAACAGCTAAGAGCGTGATTGGTTCCAGTCTTCTATAACTTACTGTCTGCTGGAATCCTCGAGCGTAGGCGAAGCCAATAGATTGAGGTCCTGACAGGACTGATCCCCTATTCAAACATCAATAATCGACATGTGGGCTAGAACTCACAACTGCTCAGGGTGTAGTTTGAGAAGAACAACAGTCTAAAGTCCATGAAAAGTGCAAAAAAAGTTAGATTAAAAGAAAAAAACTAGCAGAACCTAAAGATACAATGGCCCCCATTTGTGAGGGTCATTTACTATACGGGGGGCCGATTCGGGAGTTTTCCCGCGGTGTTACCCGAATATTCTTGGCCTCGTCCTGATTTGCGAGATTTGGGCCAGAACAAATAAGTAGGCCACCGGGACAAGGGGTTGGCGAAGCGACGCGTTTGTGGCGCAGCAGGTGAGGCGCAATGCCTCGACGGAAATTGGGGGCGTGGGAACCGGACGGGGACACCTGAGATTCAAAATAACCGCCGCATTTAAAAAAAAAAAATGGTCGCACGGCCATACTCAGCATGCACCGATTGAAGACGATGTAACTGCCGGGCATCTCGGGACCTGCGCGCAGCAGGCCAACCATGGTGGACATCGGGTGCAGGACCTTCTATAATCGCCGAGACAAAAAAAAAGTAAAACCGCTAGCTCGGCAAGAAACCGCCGCTGGACGCGAATGGCGACGGTGTAAGTAAATGTGCCCCCATAGTGTCTACAAGATGTGAAAAAATGTTACACAATAACATTGAAACTGTATAAATCTGGTTGCAGTGAGACTCCTCTGGAGGTAGCTCAATAAAAAGGATTTCTGGGTTTTTACAATGAATCAACGTTCCTTAGGTAACAGGCTTACCCGCAGTGTGTTATTTCATTATACAATAATGGTTATCTAGCCACAGTATCCTGCCTTCTTATATGACATGCTAATTCTTTCATTACAGATTCTTCCTTTTTATAGGTACGCGTAAGTGGGAATGAGACGCGTGTCATAACTCGTCCGAGCTGATGCTCGGTCGAGTATTAGCTACTGACCAGGCCGTGGCTCGTGTCCGAGTCGAGTTTGCATCGCTCGATAACGAGCAGTTATATTTTAAAAAACAAGTGAAAAAACAGTAAAAAGATACAATTAAAACGATTTAATTTTTAATTGTGTAGTAATTGAAGAAAAGAAACAGTGAAAGAACCAGTGCAGAAACGATATGGCAGATGTTCGGAAATCTGCCGATCGGCCCGAGACCCGCGGCCAAACGGGTGTTCTCCGCAATAGTATTTGAAGAACAATTGTGTGAAGAACACATTACAGTTTTGGAACATCTGCAGTGTTTCTACACATATGTTTCTTCAAATACTATTGGGAGAACACGCGTTCGCACGCGTTGATCAGGAACAGATTCGCGATGTCCCGAACACCATCTGTTCACTTGTGTTATTTCACTGTGCCTCCTGAAAAATGCTCGGGTCTCCCATTGATTTCAATGGGGCTCGTTACTCGAAACGAGCACTCGAGCATCTGGAAATATTCGGCTCGAGTAACGAGCACCCGAGCATTTTAGTGCTCGCTCATCTCTAGTCGCGTACTTTATTATATAGTTCTCTGCCTTTATATATACATCATCCTCCTTTATAACATACTGGTGCACAATTACTTACCCGGTCCTGTCGCGATCTCCGAGGTGCGTTGTCCGACAAGGATGAAGACCGGCGTGATTCACTAAGATCGTGCGCCCGATATCCTGCATGTGTCGTTTCCCCGCTGAGGTCCGCCAGAGTTCACCTTCTTCTTCCCGGTGTATGTAAGTGCATGTCTTGCAACACAATTTTAATTTTAAATCTCACGCTTAGTCCGAATCAGTCAGGTGTGACGGCCAAGGCCCCCGATTTGTGCCACATGAAATCCGATCGCTTGCACCAAAAACCCCTGTTAAATGTGGCGCTAGTCGGAAATAGTGGGGAAACCCGACGAAAATGCTTTGTGCGAACCCTTAGTAAATGTGCCCCACGGTGTCTTCCGTTATTATATACAGCAGAGGTCCCCAAGCTTTTTACATAGGGGGCCGTTTACTGTCCCTCTCAGACCGTTGGAGGGCCGGACTAAAGTTTAAAAATAAATAGCGGTACATGTGACCGCATCCGTAATACACTGGCACCCCCCTCAATTAATTATTTAATATACTGCACCCCTCGTGAACTAGTTTATATATTGGCCCAATTAATTAATTAATTGGGTTAATTAATTATTAAATATATTGGGTCTCCTCTCCATTAATTATTAAATATGCTGCCTTCCCCCACCCCATTAATCACTAGACTCCCCTCATAATCATAGTATATAAGGCTGGAAGGAGACCGACGCCAGTCCAATTCAAGTTCCAAACTCTTTAAGAATTAAATAAATGTTTATCCCATAACCCGTTGATATTCTTTTTTCCTCCGAAAAAGGCATATAGGCCTCTCTTGCACTGTACATGAGAGCGCCATAACAACCTTTCCTGCGGCAGAGAGAGTTCCACGTCTCACTGCTCTTACAGTAAAAGACACCTTGTCTATGGTGATGGTTAGTGAAGCACGCATGCTCCTTAGCATAGAGGATGCCCCGGTCCTTGGTCACAGGCAGAGGGGATATAAAAGATTTTTGGAGAGACCTTTACTGTCCGGTCAGGTTATTTGTACAATTGTAATTAGGTCTCCCCTCAGCCGTCTTTTTGCTAAACTGATAATCCCAAATTAATCTTGTCAGGTATTCTAATCCCCGCCCTTCCCCTAATAATCCTGGTGCTCTCCTCTGAACCCGTTCACAGTCGACATATCATTTTATACACTGTGCCAGTCAAAACTGTACCCAATAATTCACATGTTGTGGTAATACAGACCAGGGATTTGTAAAGGGCAAAACCTATGTCTTTTATGAGAATCTATTCCTCTCTTGATACATCCATTATTATTTGCTTTAGCAGCAGGCCTCCTGGCTCTGGTCACTAAAATAAGTTACCCATCCACCACTTAACCCCCAAGGTCCTTTCACTTCGTTTTACTACGTAATTGACCGTTGAGAACATTATTTATACTGATTTTGTTCCATGTGCCCCAAGTGCATTTATTAACCTACATTATTTACATTAAACCTCATCAAACGATTTCTCGCCCACTCAGCAAAGCTTCCACCAATACTTGTAATGCCATAGCAGACTATATCCTCCCCCCGTATTTATACTTTACACAGGCTAAACTTAGTATCATCCTGCAAATATTGAAACGTTGGACTGTGTTAAACCCACTACAATGTCATATACTAAAAATATAAATAAGAGTAGCCCCATTAATGACCACCCCTGTGGCACTCCACTTGGTAACATCAACCCAATCTGAGATGTGTTTCCATTAATGACGAGCCCTTGTTTCTGTCACTAATACGTCAGTGCGATACTTACCTAAATACACAGATTCTTTCTCCATCCCGCTCAGTTTCTCCATTTTTATATACCAACCTTTATTGTGGCACGGTTCCAAATGCCTTTGAGAAGTCATTATTCTTTGCCCGATGTGCCCCCCCATCATTAAATTTTCTATGCTGGCCCCCCACCTTAATTATTCCTATGCTTTGCCCCCCCATTAATATTTGCCTATTTGCCCCCCTACATTAATATGTCCTATGGATGCCCCTCATAATTCAATATTGTTCTTATGCTGCCGCCCCCCACGTGTTAACATTATTTGCCCTATGCTGCCCCTCCACCATTAAGTTCTCATGCTGACCTCACCATTCATTGTTTCCTATGCTGCCCTCCACCATTAATTGTGTTCCTATGTGCCCTCCCCCATTAATTATTTCCATGCTGCCCTCACCATGAATGATTTACTAACTGCACCCTACATTAATTAACTATGATGCACCTCATAACTTATGTTTTTTTATGCTGCCCCCCCACCGTTAATTATTCCCTTGATTGCCCCTCCACCATTATTATGTCCTATGTGCCCCACCATTAATTATTTTCCTATGCTGCTCCCCTCACCATTAACAACATGCTCCCCCCACCGGAAATTAATTATTCCCTATGCTGCCCCTCCACCATTAATTATTTCCTATGCTGCCCCTCCACCATTAATTATTTCCTATGCTGCTCCCCTCACCATTAACTATTACATATGCTTCCCCCCCACCGTTAATTATTACATATCCCCCCACAATTAATTATTTCATATCCCCCCACAATGAATTGTTTCATATGCTGCTCCCATAATGAATGGCCCCTTCTGGCTCTCCCATCTTGTTTCTTCTTGCCGCGGCCAGACAGGAAGGGGTGATGTCATCACGTGGCCGCACATCCTAGTTCATGGAGCGATGTGTGCTGGGGTTGTCTTCTGGCCACATCGCTCCAGTAATAGTGCTCGAGTGGCCTCTTCCGGCTGCATCGAGCACTATACAGTGACAGGCAGGAGCCCTATCACTTGCGCTTTCGGTGCGCCAGCCCGGGGGCCCCCAACCAATAAGTCCAGATCCGGGGGGCCAGCGCTGTCCCTCCAAGAGCACCAATGATGACGGGGGTCAGATAGAAACGGTCAGCGAGCCACGTTTGGCTGTAGTTTGGGGACCCCGATATACAGCATTTATATTATTATTATTATGTACAGTGTCCTCACTTATTATATATGGAATGGCAATGTATTACAGGTGGTCCCCTACTTAAGGACACCCGAATTACAAATGACCCCTAGTTACAGATGGACCCCTTTGCCCCCTGTGACCTCTGATGAAATCTCTGGAAGCTTTACCTTAGTCCCAGGCTGCAATGTCCAGCTGTAAGGTGTCTGTAATGAAGCTTTATTGATAATCCTTGGTCCAATTACAGCCCAAAATTTTGAAAATCCAATAGTCACTAGGGCAAAAAAAATTTGTCTGCAGCTACAATTATAAAATATACAAATTCAACTTAAGTACAAACCCAAGGAACCTATCTTGTACATAACCCGGGGACTGCCTGTACTCCTTTTTAATATACAATATCCAAAGCATTATACATTATGTCCTTAACTCCTCATTATTATATACAGTGCCCTCACTTATTATTATGTGCAGCATCCTCCTTTCATTTTATACATTATCCTCCCTGATATTATATACCACATCCTTTCATATTATATACAATGTCCTTATTTATTAATTAGTGTCTTCTCTTATTATTAAACGGAATCTACCATCAAAATTCATCATGATAAACCAGGGACATTACTCATAGATCCAGGCACCGTGACTGTGGTGATCTTCTTGTATTTGTTATCCATGGCCTCCTTCCTTCTAATCAAGTTTTAAAATTATGCTTATGAGCCAGAAGCGCCTCTGTGCTGTAGCTTCACAGACACACTGACTCACTGTCCTGCCCTCCCCCTATTCCTCAGAACTTGCATAGAGTAACAGCCAGTGAAGTTGCAGCATGGAGGGGCTCTTGCGGCAGAGCCCTCCCGACTCATTAGCATAATGACAGTAGGTTTCCTTTAAAGGACATTTACCATCAGTTTTACTGAAGGTTGAAGTGTCCTACTAAGAAGTTTCTAAGGAACAACGTTCCTCAGGACTTCTTTTATTATAACTCTATATGCCACGATTGCGGCAACATAGGTTTATTAAAAATGATGTCATCATGGCATCTCATCTTTTAATGTATACTTGTTGAAATCAATGTAGACTGCAACTTTCTCATTATTATATACCATGTCTATTACATGCCATGTCCTTCATTGTAATGTACAGAATCCTTCATAAAGGAAATCTACTACCAGGATGAAGGATTGTAAACCAAGCACACTGACATACTGGTGTGTGCCCCCTCTGGCAGGATCCGCTCTTGTAGCTGCTTATTCCAAAAATGTTAGAATTATGCAAATAGATTCCATAGGTTTTAATGGAGCCTGGAGCTCCTTGGCTTCATTTGCATAATTTTTAAAGCCTTTTATTCTTAAAAATAAAGGCATAAGAAGCTTACAGAAACTAAATTTGGCAAAAATTTGGAAAAATTCTTTATTTTCAAAGTTCTAAATTCTCTACTTTTGATGCAGATAGTCATAGCACCCAAATAAATTCATAATTTGCATTTCCTAAATGTCTGCTTTATGTTGGCATGGTTTTTTAAGATTCCACATATTTTACTAGAATGTTATGAGGCTCAGAATCTGGGGCTAATTTTCAAATTTTGGGACTAAAACTAATATTTAGATGGACCTGCTGAACTTTTAATTGACTGTGAGAGGCCTAAATAATAGCTAGACTTGTTAATGACCCCATTATGGAAACTACACCCTCCATCGTATGAAAAACACTTTAAAGAAGTTTGTTAACCCTTTAGGTGTTTTATAGGGGTTAAAACAAAATGGAGGTGTGGTCTACAAATTGTTATATTTTTGGACAATACATTCATTTTGGGTGGAAAATTAAACATTTTAATGGATTAAATGAAAAAAGGCTCCCCAAAGTTTGATACCCAATTTCTCCCGAGTACACGGATACCCCATATGTGCTGGTAACCCGCTGTATGGGCGCACGGCCGGGCATAGAAGGGAAGGAGGCGCCATCCAGAGCAGATTTGCTATGTCACATTGTACAGGCTATATATTTTTTGTTTTTTTATTGTGGACCTATTGGGGCTTATTTTTTTGCCACATGAGATGCACTTTTATGGTACATAATTTTGGGGCATCTATAGCTAATTGGTGAGATTTTATTAACTCTTTGTTGGTGGAGGAAATTAAAATCATCAATTTTTAGGAACATTTTTTGTGGGATTTTTTTTTTGGCCAGGTTTTCTTTTTAAAAATTATCTTTTTTCGGAACGTTTTTTGCATTTCTTTTCCCTGGCATTTACCGTGCAGGTCCAGTAACAATTCTGTTTTATTATATAGATTGTTACGGACGCAGCAATACCAAATATGTGGCAGTTTTTTGTGTGTTTGTGTTTTTTTATAGTTTATTAAGTGTTTTTATGGGAAAGTGACATTTTAGGGGCTTATATTTTAATGTATTTATTTTTTATTTATTCTAATATGTTAACTTTAGTGTTTTCACTTTTTTTTACTTATACATAGTTGAACTTGAACCAGCGATGCTCCAATACACTGCTCTACAATACTTCTTCATTGTAGAGCAGTTAAACAGTCTGAGCATTTTTAGAAATATTTAATTACCATATATACTCGAGTATAAGCTGACCCAAGTATAAGCCGAGACCCATAATTTTACCACCAAAAACTGGGAAAACCTATTGACTCGAGTATAAGCCGAGGGTGGGAAATGCATTGGTCACAGACCCCCCCAGTATAAATTAAAGCCCAACAGCCTGCCCGCAAGTCATTAGAAAGCCTGCCCCCAAGTCATATACCGCCCTGAGGAGTCCCAGTAAGCCTATGACAGCCGCCGCTGCCCCAGTAGTAGACAGCCAGCCCAGACCAGTCCCCAAGTGAGATATACAGGCAAAGCCCAAGTCTGCCCCAGCAGAGATACACAAGGCCCAGCCGATGCCCCCGAAGATGTGTATACAGACTGCCAGCCTCGCCTCTGTAGGTATACAGCTCGCCTCTCCAGCTTAGCTATAGCAGCTGACCCCAGTACTATAAGCCACCCCAGCCTGCCCCGTAGTAATACAGCCACACCGCTGCCCCAAGTAGTATACAGCCACCCACAGCCTGACCCCACAGAAAGTATATATCAGTCCTCACCAGCGTAGTAGTATACAGCCACCCCAGCCTGCCCCATGTAAGTAGTACAGCATTGCTCCCAATAGCTATAGAGCAGCTCATGCACCCCCCTCCCCAGTTATGAAGCCTGCCCCAGTGAGTATTTTGTAAGACAGGCAGAGCCCTGCTACCGTCACCAAGTAGATAATCACAGCCTGCCACCTGCCCACAGTAGTATACAGCCTGCACCTAGTAGTCTACAAATCTGCCCCCAGTAGTTTTAAAACAGACACCGCAGTCGTCCCCAGTAGTATACAGCACCAACATCCTGCCCCCCAGTAGTATACAGCTCTGCCCCAGTAGTGTGATAAAGAGCACCCAGCCTGGCAATCCAGTAGAATACAGCTGCCCCAGTACGTAGTAGACCAGCCTGCCCCCTGTAGGTTAGAGCCACCCCAGCACTGTGCCCCCGTAGTATACATCCTGGCCCAGTGTATACAGCCGGGCCCCAGAAGTTAGTAGTATACGAGCAGAGCCCCCGATAGTGTATCAAGCAAACCAGCCCCGAGTAGATACAGCACAGCCCCAGTAGTATTACGCCTGCCCCAGTAGTATACAGCCTGCACCCGTAGTATCAGTAGACAGGCCACGCCCCCAGCTAGTAAGTAGTCACGTCACCCCAGCAAGCCCCCAGCCCATCCCCCACGTATACAGCCCCCCCCCCCTGCCCCCCCCCCCGTCCCCCCCTAGTATACCATGAAGGCAGATGCAGGCATATTGCTAAACCCCACACAGTGGCCAAGTAGGTCGTCGATGTAGATAAATACAGCCCCTGCCGCCATAGCGACTTACTACACTCGATGCAAAAGATCCACATGCTTTCTTCCG
>CM033642.1:247311244-247382643 GCA_019512145.1 Engystomops pustulosus | reverse complement strand
AGTGACTCTGCTGAAAATGTGATTCGGCCAGTCTCCTTTCACATTTTTAAATTTTTTTTACCTACATCTGAGCTATAGCTTTTTATACAAAAAAGCTTGAGGTGCAGTGTATATTCTGTAGGGAACCAGTCATAAGATTTAATGGCAAAAACCTTATGACAGGTTCCCACAAAGACAATTCTTAAATGTACTCAGGATAACAAATTAACACATAGGGGCACATTTACTTATCCGGTCCATTCGCGTTCCAGCGGCGGCTTCTCTGACAAGCGTTCGGGTCTTCCGGCGATTCATGAAGGTCCTGCGCCCGATGTCCACCAGGTGGCGCTGCTGCGCCGAAGTCCGCCGAGGTGCCCCGGAGTTCATCGTCTTCATCGTGGTGCGTGTGAGTATGGCCCATGCGACCAATTTTTTTAAAAAAATGCGTCGGTTTTTCCGAATCCGTCGGGTTACCGTTCGACCACGTCCCCCGATTTCCGTCGCGTGCATGCCAGCGCCGATGCACCACAAACCGATCGCGTGCGCCAAAATCCCGGGGAAAATCGGCGCAAATCGGAAATATTCGGGTAACAAGTCGGGAAAACGCGAATCGGGACCTTAGTAAATGACCCCCATTATCTAATTCACTGTTATTAATAAAAAACCCCAGCATTTCACAGATACAATTCCATCCTGTCTATCAGTCCTGGTGTTTACAATTTTGGTTGCCCTGGGATCCAACTGTAAATCTTCTAACTATGATCGGATTCTTCTCCTGAATAACTTCTCTTGTCTGCACACTGCAGTGCTTTCTGCCTCCTGCCCCTCCCCCTGCATTACAAGACCAGCTAAGACACAGGCACTTCCTGCCAGCAAACAGCGTGCAGAGACTTACTGTACAAGCAAGATAAGGTCTTTTTCTGGGAGGGAGGCATATAGCAGAGATGACTCTGTATGTTACAGGTGAGTTAGCAAAGATGAGATTTTCATTGTGTTTTATATCCATCTCATTCACATCATTATCTCTGATCTGTCTCATCTCCCTTTTTCTATGTGTCAGATACTAGTAGAATGTTCAGAAGCTAAATGAAAGTGTATATAAACCTGTACCCTGATAATCTAAGCACATTGTCAGCACACAGCATCTCATAGCGCAGAGGAATCATGAAGTATCTGCTCACACTCTGGAATTTTACACTGACCATAACTTACAATTGCAAAGTAAGGTGTTAAACATCTTTATTGTTAAAAATCTTTCATAGGCAAACCCCTTTAATGTCTAAACTTCTGACAAGTGAAAAAAGTACCCCTAAGTGAAAATAGGCAAATTGTAACTGTCAATATTTTGTTTGGCCACCATTATTTTCCAGCACTTTCCACCCTGAATCCTTTTCCACCCTTCCTCTTGAAGGTGGAAGGGGATCATGCTCTGCTTCAGTATATTGCAGCACAATTTTATCTCCCCACAGCTGTCTGCACTTATGCAGCCCAAACTGCTGAGAATGTGCACTCAACTTATTTTGTTGACCATGGTGAGGCCTGTTCTGAGTTAACCATGTTAATTCACTCTTTGGTCTTTTTTCAGACCTTTAGAGACGATGGCACCTAACATCACTGCCGACAGGCACCGTCATCTTGGATGACCAATCGTCACTCCCTGTGATATCATTGGAGGGTGGCAAACAGTTGCAATGGCAGCCTACAGTCTCATAGAGACTTGTAGGCCTGCTATGTATAGTGATCTCCAATAGCCAGCCGATGGCTAACTATTAGATATCATCAGTAAAATTGCAGTATTGCAGTATATAGTACGAGCAATCAGACCCTGCAGGGTTAAAGTACCCTAGAGGGTCTGAAATAATCGGAAAATTTTTTTTTCAAAAATTAAAAAGTAAAAGTTTAAATCACTCCCACCCACATTTCCTAGAACACATATAATGGGCGATGGCTAGAATGGGACGTGGGCACTTTAAGACACAGTCACTATTCCCTGGGAGGTGAGCCAATAACCTAGCGTCGGAAACAATCTCTACCCCCTTTAACTTCCCCAGCGGTACTCACTCAGGATCAGCCGCGGTGACAGGACAGCTCCGGTGCATGAAGGACTCTGTTCCCGATGTCCGGCAGGCAGCAGGGGATCGGTGATGCTCAGCGGTGTTCTCCTCCAGTCGCAGGACACGCGCACCGGATGAGGCGCACGCTGCTGGCAGGCTTCAGGCGCGGCCTGCGCCGAAATCCAAGATGGCCGATTAACCCTCTTCGTTGCCGGCCACACACGCTCCAGCTCCTCCTCCACGGTACTTCGCGCCACTCGCGCAGGGGGCGGAGCCTAGTGACGACTCTGGAGTTCCCGCCAGTGAGGATTTGGCGGGCTGGAAATACTTGCTGCGCCACACGTCTCTGAGGTAAATGCTTCAGGCGCAGCAGCGCCGGATGTAGCAGAGCTGACAAAGTTCTTTGCAGGGTTTAACCTCTTGAGTGCTGGAGCGGAGCTCGACAGCACGTGGCAGCAGTAATACAGTTCAATGTGAAACACACAAAGTCACTTGGGCCTATACCCGAATGGCAGCAGGGTTAGGCAGTACAATCGTTTCTTAATAAAGTACAGTCTTTAGTGCCAGGATAAGGCACAGAAGTATATATCCTGTGATCGTGACGCCACTTGCAACATCCCCCACCGGGGCCTAGCCTTTTCTTGGGGCCTGGAGACAGCCGGGGCCCGCCAGGTATCACCCTTGAAGGTAGGATGATACCCCTTTCCTCTCTCTCTGTCTAACTTGTTCAGACTCTCTGGTCTGACTGGAACTATCCTGCCTGGCAAGGCAGGATCTACCACTGCAATGTCCCCTGTGTGATGTAGTGACATGCTGTGGGACGTATTCCCAAGCACTCCTTCGCCTTGCATTGGCGAGGGTGTTGCAAACAGTTGAATAAAAAATGCCCGCATATACCGCAAAAAATGACACCTTGCATAGGTCCAAGAAAATGTTAAAAAGTTATTGGCCTCAGAATTTGGCGCAATGTCAAATTTTGTTTTTGTACAAAAGTTTTACATTTTTTAAAATCTACTAAAACCTAATAAATCCTATATAAAATTGGTATCGTCAATTTTTCCGCACTTGGAATTTTTTTCCAGCATTCCAGTACATTGCATGGAATATTACATGGCGCCACTAAAAAGTAAAATTTGTCTGTAAACGTAAAAGTTATCACTTTTGGAACGAGAGGATTTTAAAACAGAAATGCAAAATGAAGGAAAAATGCAAAAAGGTAAAGTCCTGTAAGGGTTAAAGGGGTTGGCCACTTTACCTCATGGTTTTTGTAAGTGTTAGGGGCAGGATATTAAGTAGTTTACCGATAAACATCTCTTAAAAGTTCTGCTCAGCTTGGACGTGGAGAGTCATGTGATCTCTATCTGTTCATGAACAATCGACCTGCCAGGAGCTTATGATAGTATATAATGAATATAAGATCAAGGTCCTTGCAGGGCGATTTCTCATGGACAGATAGAGATCACATGTCCCTCCATCTGTGGCCATCTTATGGACAGGAATGTCTGACTGATGAGGTAAAAAACAGGAGGCTTCACTTTTAATATGAAGGGCATGGAGGACATGAGTTCACATGAAGGGGATGGAAGAAGAGGCCACAATATGAGGAGGACAGGAGGCCGCAATATGAGGAGGACAGGAGGCCGCAATATGAGGAGGACAGGAGGCCGCAATATGAGGAGGACAGGAGGCCGCAAAATTTGGAGGACAGGAGGCCGCAATATGAGGAGGACAGGAGGCCGCAATATGAGGCGAAATAGAGAGCAGGGGGCCACAATATGAGGCGAAATGGAGGGTAGGAGGCCACATAATGAGGGGAAATGGAGGGTGGGAGGCCACAATATGAGGGGAAATGGAGAGCAGGAGGCCGCAATCTATGGGGAAATGGAGGCTGGAGGCGAAGTTGGGAGGTATGCAGTTATTGTGCCCCCTCCAGCAGCTCCACCTCTTATAGTGCCCCTACAGTAAAATATTAAACACATTTACTTACCTTTCCCCATTCCCCTGCAGCAGCTCCTCTCTCCTCCACTTATGCTGCCTGTAGTAGTGAAGTAGACCGGAAGTGATGACTTCATCAGATGATGTCATCACCTGCTGACCCTGTTACACTAAGCGGAAGCAGAGTCACAGTGATAGTACACAGGGCCAGCGCTATGGAGAGATATAATCAAGTATTGCCAAAAATGTGACGGATGTACTGATTTTTGTGCGATACTTTACATGACATTTTGGGTGTTGCAACAATTATGTCAGACTTTCAACATAAATGAGG
Organism: Engystomops pustulosus; assembly: GCA_019512145.1. Lineage (NCBI taxonomy): Eukaryota > Metazoa > Chordata > Amphibia > Anura > Leptodactylidae > Engystomops > Engystomops pustulosus. The sequence continues at coordinate 247,378,341 of CM033642.1, read as the reverse complement.
GGCCAGGTTCGAGTTGGCACCAGATTGCCCCATTAAGTGCAGAGTTTTGTGTCTGTAAGTCGGGTGTCCTTAAGTAGGGGACCGCCTGTAGTTCTCTGCCTTTATATATACATCATCCTCCTTTAAAACATATTGGGGCACAATTACTTACCCGGTCCCCAAGGTGCGTTGTCCGACAAGGATGAAGTCCGGCGTGATTCACTAAGATCGTGCGCCCGATATCCTGCATGTGTCTCTTCCCCGCTCAGGTCCGCCAAAGTTCACCTTCTTCTTCCCGGTGCATGTAAGTGCATTGTCTTGCGACAATATTTGAATTTTAAACATTTCCACCAGTTTTCTCTTTGAAAGTCGATAAAAAATACCCCCCTCCTCCAAAGTTAGTAGACCCCTTACATTTTTAGAAATATTTAATTACATTTTTTTTTAAACACTTTTAATTTTTTTTAACAACCAAAAAGATTTACATATATTTACATCCAAAATATCTGTGATGGACAATGTACAGATTGCAATTTTGTCTGATTTTCCGTCGTTTTCAGGTTTTGCGTGGCTGTGACAGACATTTAACTGGGGATTGTGTCGCACTCGATCGGATTTTGCCGCGGCTGCACTGGCTTTCATGCCACAGAAATGGGGGAGGGGGAGCCGTCGGATTGATTTGGACTGAGTGCAGGATTTAACTTTCAAACTGTGTCGCGAGATCAAGCACTTACATACACCAGAAAGAAGAAGGTGAACTCTATAGGACCTGAACGGGGAATCTTAGTGAATCGCTACACAGTGCACTATAGACGGACAATGCACTTTCTGTGAACTCCGCGGGGCCGGGTAAGTAAATGTGCCCCAATATTCTGCTATCTAACTATATTGTTATGTAAATATACTATATTGTATATGTATATCCAGAAAATAAGTACAGGCGGTCCCCTACTTAAGAACACCCGACCTTCAGATGACCTCTAGTTACAAACGGACCTCTGGATATTGGTAATTTATTGTACTTTTGCCTTAGGCTACAATAAACAGCTGTAACAGTTATCACAGGTGTCAGCAATGAAGATTTATTATTAATCCTGGTTCTTATGACAATCAAACATTTTTAAAATCCAATTGTCACAGAGACCATTTGTCTGGAGTTACAATTATAAAATATACAGTTCCGACTTACATACAAATTCAACTTAAAGGAAACCTGTCACCAGGGACCTCATTTTCATTAACCCCATAGCGCAATAAGATGTACCTGTACTTTTATTGCGCATGGGGGAGTATGAAGAGGGCTCACAGGCCGCGTCCGAAAATGCCCGATCTATAATATAATAATGTTTTTTCACTGCGTTTAACCCCGTAACGGAAAATAGCGCCCAAAGTCGCAAATGGCATTTTTTTGCCATTTTGAAAAATATAAAAAATTCAATAAAAACTGATCAAAAGGTTGTACAATCCTAAAAATAAAAGCATTGAAAACGTCATCAAAAGTTGCAAAAAAATGACACCACCCACAGCTTCGTACAATGAAGTATGAAAAAGTTATTAGCGCAAGAAAACGGCAAAATGAAGAATTCTTTTTGTACAGGAGGTTTTAATTTTTGTAAATGTATGAAAACATTATAAAACCTATACAAATTTGGTATCCACATGATCGTATTGCTCCAATGAATGAAGTAGACATGTCATTTAGGGTGTACAGTGAAAGACGTGAAATTCAAGCCCACAACAAAACAGCGCAAATACGTTTTTTCACCATTTTCACTGCATTCAGAATTTTTTTCCCGCTTCCCAGTATATGGCATAGAAAATTAAATACCATTACTATGAAATTCAATTTGTTACGCAGAAAACAAGCCATCACAAAGCTCTCTACATGGAAAAATAAAAAAGTTATAGATTTTTGAAGGTGGGGAGAGAAAAATAAAGACACAAAAACAAAAAAGGGCCTGGTCCTTAAGGGGTTAAAGACAGATTATAAGAGCCCATGACACCTGCAGTGCAAAAATGCCTCTCTGCTTTTTCTAAGCATTTGCATTACAATATAATTGTGTGTTATAACTTACTCTTGCATCCTGAAAAAATCCTGAGGTAGTCACAGAGGCTGGACTTTGGTTTGGATGCATTTCTAAAAACAACATGCGACTTGTCTGAGCTGCAGGCTGCCTCCATCTTTGTGCTCCTGCACAGCTTGTCCCTCCCCCACTGATGTCAGCTCACCAGGCTGTGACCTCTGAGAAGGAGCAGGAGGTGGAGCTGTACAGGAGCACAAAGGTGGGGGCTAAAATCTGAGGAGGGAGTAACACAGACAAGGCACATGTTGTTTTCTGAAATGCTTCCAAACCAAAGCCCAACCCCTGTGACTACCCCAGAATTTTGTCAGGGAGCAATAGTAAGTTATAACACACTATTATATTGTAATGCAAATGCTTAGAAAAGGCAGATGTGCAATGCAATGTAATGGGCTTCTGCAACCTGTCTTTAGTGTGTAACCCGGGGACTGCCTGTAACTAAAGTACGGCTAAGGGGATTCTCCCTAGATGTAGCAGTTGAGAGCAAACAAAACGTTAAGAAACGAAAAAAGAAAAAGGATAACAAAGGTAACAAGGGGCCTTTAGCGTATTTTTACTCGAAAGTAGTTCCAGGTATTTATTTGGAAAAGTATGTGCTTTTCGACCACATGTACCATAGTGAGCAGAAGGAGTTGTTTTTGTTGTTTTGTATAGATATTGCCTTTTCATGTCACTTTGGTACAATGGCCCACATTTTAAAACTTGTGCTTTGCTAATGTGCAGAATGTGCCAGAGTATTAGATACTGGAGCAAAGTCTTCATTAATTTAGCGCCCCCTGCACTGAATGGGAAGTGTGTGCCACCTTTTTGGCGCACCTTTAACATAGAGCGTGCAACAAAATTCTGTTGAGTCTCAGTTATAATTGTAGTGCACGGTCCAAATCGGCACGGAACGTCTCTTTAGGTGCAGGATTTTGTGGCACGGCGGACACATTGCAGCTGCAACACAAAACTGGCGTAGACACTTTGTAAATACATGTACAAGCAGTTTGCTCATTCTTTTCAGTGCAAAGTCAGACAGAAAACTGGGGCAATAAATGTGGGCGAGAAGTCTATGCACAGCTTGTATAACAGTGTGGATTTGTTGTATCCTCACAACAACTGGACCCTCAGCCATTAAGGGAACCTGCCAGTAGGTTTTTACAATTAAACCTAATGACAGGTTTCTATATTAGTCTTCATACTGGGCCCCATGTTTTTTTGTAATACAAAATCCATATCTTAGATCTAGCTAAAACCACTTTTTAAAAAGTTGCTGGCATCTTGCCTGGATACCCAGTCAAAAGGGACCTGATTTTTCTTCAGCTGAAATCTTCTGTCTATGATCGGATTCTTCTCATGAATAGCTTCTCTTATCTGCACACTGCAGTGCTCTCTGCCTCCTGCCCCTCCCCCTGCATTACAAGACCAGCTAAGAAACAGGCACTTCCTGCCAGCAAACAGCATGCAGGGACTTACTGTACAAGCAAGATAACGTCTTTTTCTGGGAGGGAGGCATATAGCTCAGATGCCTGTGTGTGTTATAGGTGAGTTAGCAAAGCTGAGATTTTCATTGTGTTTTATATCCATCTCATTCATATCATTATCTCTGATCTGTCTCATCTCCCTTTTTCTATGTGGCAGATACTAGTAGAATGTTCAGAAGCTAAATAAAAGTGTAGATAAACCCTGTACCCTGATAATCTAAGCACATTGTCAGCACACAGCATCTCATAGCACAGAGGAATCATGAAGTTCTGCTTAGAGAGTCCCCGATCACAATCTGGAATCTTACACTGACCATCACTTACAATTGCAAAGTAAGGGGTTAAAAATCTTTCATAAGCAAACCCCTTTAATGTCTAAACTTCTGACAAGTGATGAAAACCCCTAAGTGAAAATAGGCAAATTGTGAGAAACTGTCAATATTTTGTTTGGCCGCCATTATTTTCCAGCACTGCCTTAATTCTCTTGGGAATCCACCCTGAATCCTCTTCCATGGGTGGAAGGGGGTCATGATCTGCTTCAGTATATTGCAGCACAATTTGTCATTCGTGGATTTTTAATAATTTTATCTCCCCGCAGCCGTTAGCACTTATGCAGCCCAAACTGCTGAGAATGTGCACACAACTTATTTGGTTGACCATGGTGATGCCTGTTCTAAGTTACCCATGTTAATTCAGTCTTTTTTCAGACCTTTAGAGACGACGGCACCTAACATCACTGCCGACGGACGCCGTCATCTTGGATGGCTGATCGCCACTCCCTGTGATATCATTGGAGGGTGAACAGTTGCAATGGCAGCCTACAGTCTCATAGATACTTGTAGGCCTGCCATGTATAGTGATCTCCAATAGCCAGCTGATGGCTAACTATTAGAGATCATCAGTAACATTTCTATATACTGCAATACAGTAGTATTGCAGTATATAGTACGAGCAATCAGACCCTGCAGGGTTAAAGTACCCTAGAGGGTCTGAAATAATAGAAACATTGTTTTAAAAAAAATAGTAAAAAATTAAAAAGTAAAAGTTAAATCACCCCCCCCCCCCCTTATCTCCTAGAACACATATAAAAATAAATAAACAGTCAAAATAATACACGTCAGGTTTCACCACATCACAAAATGCCCATTCTATCAAAATACAAAAAAGATTATTCCCGGCCATGAACACCGTAACGGAAAATAGCACCCAAATATCCAAATGGCCACTTTTTCCCCTTTTTTCCATCCATGAATAGTTGAATAAAAAAATAACAGTTATATAGCTCCCAAATTAATATCAATTAAAACACCCGCATATACAGCAAAAAATGACACCTTGCATAGGTCCAAGAAAGTGTGAAAAAGTTAGTGGCCTCAGTATTTTGCGAAATGCGAAAAAAAAAATTTCGTACTAAATATTTACATTTTTAAAAATCTACTAAAACCTAATAGATCTTATATAAAATTGGTATCGTCAATTTTTTTCGCACTTGGAATTTTTTTCCAGCATTCTTGTACATTGCATTGAATATTATACGGCGCCACTAAAAAGTAAAATTTGTCTGTAAACGTAAAAGTTGTCACTATTGTAATGAAGGGATTTAAAAACAGTAATGCAAAATGAAGGAAACGCAAAATGGTAAAGTCCTGTAAGGGTTAAAGGGGTTGGCCACTTTACCTCAAGTTTTTTGTAGGGTGTGTGTAAGTGTGGGGGGCAGGGTATTAGATAATTTACCAATATACATCTATTAAAAGTTCTGCTCAGTTTGGATGTGGAGGGTCATGTGATCTCTATCTGTTCATGAACAATCGACCTGCCATGGAGGGCAGGAGGCCACAATATGAGGGGGAATGGAGAGCAGGAAGCCACTATATGAGGGAAAATAGAGGGCAGGAGGCCACAATATGAGGGGAAATGGAGGGCAGGAGGCCAAGTTGGGAGGTATGCAGTTATTGTGCCCCCTCCAGCAGCTCCACCTCTTATAGTGCCCCTACAGTAAAATATTAAACACATGTACTAACCTTTCCCCATTTCCCTGCAGCAGCTCCTCTCTCCTCTACTTCTGCTGCCTGTAGTAGTGAAGTAGACAGGAAGTGATGACTTCATCAGATAATGTCATCACCTGCTGACTCTGTTACACAGAGCGGAAGCAGAGTCACACTGATAGTACACAGGGCCAGTACTATGAAGAGATATAATCAAGTATTGCCAAAAATGTGTACTGATTTTTGTGCAATACTTTACTGACATTTTGGGTGATGCAACAATTATGTCAGACTTTCAACATAAATCAGGTTCCAGGTTCGAGTTGGCACCAGATTGCCCCATTAAGTGCAGAGTTTTGTGTTGCAGCGGATACAGTGCAAACGGTGCCTGAAAACTGGCGCAGTCATTTTTTATAAATCTGGGACAATGTCTTTTGATCCATTGAATAAAGGAAAGAAATATATTCTTCAGAAAGTTGCTCAGATATAATTAAATGACACCTGTCATCAGGTCTGTGTCACTTGTCCTGTCACCTCTACCTGTTAGAGCAGCTCACAAGGATCCATCCCAGCCTTTATCTAGTTATTTCATACATTATTCATTGTAAAATCATCATTTCTTTATTATTTAAATTAGGCTGGTCACATGGTCAGAAGCAGTGATGTCACCCCTGTTACCCTTCCCCTCTCCTCCTCCTTCTCATGTCTGTGTGTAATGTATAGTAAAGCATTGCAGTGTGTGTGCTGCATCTGCTGACATGCTGCATCCTCCTAATACACATGTGTGATACACAGACATCAGCTACACAAGTACCTGACATGTTCTGCTATAACATGTGTGATACACAGACATCAGCTACACAAGTACCTGACATGTTCTGCTATATCATGGCTGCCTGGAGCTGTTGTATCTTTCCTATATACACACACACATGCACACACAAAGGCTGCAGGGGGCGCCAGCACCAGGAAGCACATCATTATACAGGCTGTCAGTCATGCACTGTATAATAAGGTGGACAGCTTGAATATGCTAATGCTTCATTTGACATTTCACAGGTCATTTGCATACATCTTTAGGACCTCATTGCTTAGGTTTACAGGCATGTAGAGGGACAATGAAGGGATGGAGGCAATGCTCTCTAATGGCAGTTTATGAAAATATATTTAGTTTAGGGGGGTTATTTTGCCTGATGGGTTCTCTTTAAAGTTTTAGTATAAAAAATTAAAACACAGAAAAAGTTGCGCATTTTGCTATTTCACCACGAGAGGGCAGTGTCATCCAGATGATTTTTCCTCTTTCCTATGTGCATGTAGTGGCTGCTGTAATAATCCATATACTGTAACACTACCATGGTTCACATTCTTTCATACATATTATTATACATTTATTTAGCAGTTTTTCACAATCTTTGTTGCATTATTTACAACCTTCTTTGCTGGTTGGTTGTTGTGTGTGTTTTTAGAGGCGATATGTGGATATGATTTGTTAAAATTTTGTCTTACGTGCAAGGACTGTATATCACATCAGATTAACTTCTGCTAGATGGCGATGAAGAGTTAGTTTTTATCCACTATATTTTGCGTCTGATTTCTGAATAAGTAATGACTTATAGCAGTGATGGTGAACCTTTTAGAGACTGAGTGCCCAAACAACAACCAAAATCCACTTCTTTACCGTGAAGTGCCAACATGGAATTTTAAGCAGTAACTCCTTGTTACCTGTTCTTCCACATCTTTTAATTTTACCGGCCGCCTGAGGCCACAAATACAGTTGAAGAAGGAGGGAAAATTCAGACTATCATTGTAGCTTCTCTCCAGGGTCTCCCTAGGCTGTACAGGAAGAATGGTGGGTCCAGCAGGATGACCTCCAAAGTTCTTCTTTCAAAACCTTTTCATTTTTCCCACAGTTCTAAACAGTCAATGAAGTGTCACTTTAAAATAGAGCTGAGAGCAGTTGCCTGGGACTGCAGGAAGATTCGGTGGATTTGGTCCTGTTTGATGAACTCGGTCCTGGGGTGATGGCCTGAGTGTCCACAGAAAGGGCTCTGAGTGCCACCTCTGGCACCCGTGTCATAGCAGCACCCAAGCAGCCAGATCTGTGCTGGAACAACCATTATAACCACCAGGGTCGGCACCAGCACTGGGCATACCTGGGCAAGTGATGGGGACCAAAGCTGCTATATAAGCACATAAGGCTGTAAATAATGAATCCATGGGGGTGAGGGGGGCTGTATCTTATTAATCCATGGAGATAATGGGGGCTGTTTGGGATCATTACGGGAATATTCAAGGGAACAGTTCAGTTTCCAAATGTTTAATACTGCCACTTGAGTTCACTGCAAAGGGGCCCACTTAGGCTCTGTCACCAAGGGGCCTACTGAAACCTGGAGCCGACCCTGATAACCGCAGTCCATAGCTCTTATGTATGTTATATGGATGTATTTACGTGGTGTTAACTGTCTCTTCCACTGATGGAATAAAAAGTCTAATTGCCTGGGTGTCATCATAAATCAAGAATCCACATAGGGAGAAGGGGTTAAAGGGGATTCTCAGAAATCACAATATGGATGATGTATCCTTAGGATTTGCCATCAATATCAGATTGTTATTACTTAACTCTACCCACAGTAATCTCTGCTTCCTTCTCAATCTTATGACTGACTGACTAATAAGTGCTTTGTTTCAAGAGGTTCTTAAGCAGCTGCAGAGTGTAATAAATAATATAGAAAATTCCTGTGATATACGATCCTCCAGGGTCATAAACATTAGTCATCTCTATCCCATGTACTATCCATGTTACTACTGTTACATATTACCATTAACTGAAGCAAACGTACATGGCCCCATATGGATTCCATGTAATTTCTGTAATTATTTATCATTACGTCTGACATATCCCTGCGCGTTCATTACTATTTCTTTCGGATGATTTTCCTTCATTTTTCTTCTAACCGTAATATAACTAGCGATGGAAAATGTAATCAGCCGCTCTCCGGAGAGTCTGTATCTGCAGTCTATCATGGAAATGTTCCTTAACTGATTTCATCTTTAATCATTATTATAATTAGAGGGAAATATGTAGATTTTTGCTGAGATATTTCTGTTGTTTCCTGGTAAACCTACATTAATACCTTTATTATGTAAATTGCACAGCTGTGACCCAGCAAGGCTCTGGTCCTGAAATATCTAGACATCAGACATGTATCAATAGCCAAGTCCGTTTTACTGGAAGCCAATTTGATCACGATGAACTGACCCTTAATGGTCCAGTGAAGGGGGTCCAGTTCTCACTAAATGATGGAGCGGAGGGTCAATGGAACTTGGGACAACCCCTTTAACGACAGCAAGAATTGGGCTGTGTTGGGTTTGTATGGATCTCTGACTGTTACTTTCTTGGCACTCTTAACTCGATTTAACTCGCAGTTCCCAAATTTTTTAACGTCGCTGAAGGTTTCTCTGTCAGACACAGCCGGTGACCCTAGGGACAAGGCAGAAGGAGTTTATTACCGCTTCTGCCTTCTCCTTTCTTTACTGCATAATTTTTATCTAGCCAGAGCCCTACTTCCGCCCAGGCGAGGAGGATAAGGTTGCATCAAGGGTGGATTTAGGAGCGTTGGAGGGGCAGTCATTGTGATTATTGGGGGGGCTGCTCTGTGACTAGTGTGGCCAGCAGTGTGGCTACTGGGGGCAGACCTGTGACTACTGAGGACAGCAGTGTGGCTACTTGAGGGCAGCCCTGTGACCACTTTGGGCCATCCCTGTGGCTACTGGGGGCAGCTCTGTGGCTACTGGGGGCAGCAATGTGGCTCCTGGGGGCAGCAATGTGGCTGCTTGAGGGTAGCCCTGTGACTACTGGGGGCATATGTGTGGCTACTGGGGGACAGCACTGTGACCACTAGGGGCAGCCCTGTGGTTACTGGGGCGCAGGGGCATCACTGTCGCTACTGGAGACAGCAGTGTGGTTACTGGGGACAGCAATGTGACTACTGGGGACAGCGCTGGGGCTACTGTGGGCAGCGTTGGGGCTAATGGCTACTGTGGGGCATAACTTTGGAAACAACAGAACACTATTAAATTTGTCATAAGAAGGTCGAGGTAAAATGAGGAACCTAAATCTTTGTGTTTCTAAATCTTCAGAGCTGAGGTCTGGCTGGAAGAAGTTGACATATGCTCCAGATAGAAGAGGATGAAAGAGAATATTCTGACCATGCATTAGTTCCTGGATTTACAATAAGTTCTGTTGTTTTTGCTATGTTTTTATGTACTTATATACATGTCTGTCTTCTTGTGTCCGAAAGATCTTAAAAACAGACTTAAAGGAAACCTACCACTTGGCATAGGGCTTATAAGCAGAGCATGCCGTGCACCAGCTCAAGGTGAGCTGGTGCCGGCACTTATCTTCGTTATGTTTTTAAACAGTTTTAAAGCGTTTTAACACGTTATTAATGTTTATATCCAAACTAGCTTCCCCGCACCGGGGTCCACGCTTGGTGCACCATGCGCGCTACCACTTCCTATTCAGGCGCACAAACGGTCGCGTATGGTGTGCCGAGTGCGGACCCCGGTGCCGGGTAGCTAGTTCGGATATAAACATTAATAAAGTGTTAAAACACTTTAAAACAGTTTAAAAACATAACGAAGATAAGCGCCGGCACCGGCTCACCCTGAGCTGGTGCACAGCATGTGCTGCTTAGAAGCCCTATCCGAAGTGGTAGGTTTCCTTTAAAACCAAGCTCAGTGGTTTTAAAGGAAACCTCATGATTAAAGGGGTTGTAAAAAAAACCAAACTCTGGCACTCCCTATGCAGCCTCTGCCTGCAGCCTGTGTAAGCGTTACATGGACCACAGCCAGGATTTGTAGCTGCTGCTGCACTGGTGATGTCACTGCTGCGCACAGTGCTGTATTGATAAAACCATAGTACAACTGCTTTCTTCTACTTACATTGTACAGCATATTGGGGCTCATTTACTTACCCGGTCCTGTCACAATCCCCAATCCGGAGGGTTCAACGAAGATTCACCAACATCGTGTGCCCGAGATCCTGCATCTGTCGCTTCCCCGCTCAGGTCCGCCGGAGTTCACCTTCTTCTTCCCGGTGTATGTGAGTGCATGTCTTGAGACACAATTTATGATGTTAAATCCTGCGCGTTGTCCGAATCCGTCAGATCGTCCAACGGTCTGCCCCCGATTTGTGTCGCATGAAAGCCGGTGCGCCAAAATCTGATTGCGTGCGCCAAAAACCCCTGTTAAATGCATCGCTAATCGGAAATCGGTGCGAAGCCCAACAAAAATGCGTTCCGTGGATCCTTAGTAAATGAGCCCCAATATGTATATAACAGGGCACATCCTCCACAGTACACAGCATGAATTAGCAACTCAGATAAGAAATGAGGGAGAAGTGGGAGGAGACAGCAGAATTGATGGACCAGGGATCTCTCATCTCTAGTTCCCGCCATGTACGTCCCCCATGTGGTCAGCAGCTGCTGGGACAAATCTTAAATTGGATCATGAGAACAGAGCTCCTGCTCAACCATCTAAATGGAAGGCAGTGCACATGCTCTACCCCTGTAAGGAAAGACTAAATTGGAACCTTCCCCATGTTCTTTACAGGCTGCGGTTATCTTTTGTTTGATCCTGACACAAAACATCTGCTTGATATATAGAGAAAAAAAGGTTCATCTTTTGATGGTCTGCTCCATCTCTATCCAGCCAAGAGGGAGGGGCTTACCAATCTTTTCGAACAGTTTGAGACAGTTGTCTTTTAGTCAGTCACATGATAGGAAGAAGGAGGGGATTTGGCTGATCTGCTGGAGCACACAAAGATTTCTATATGGGCTTATACTATGTGTAAAAAGTTTGCTCTGAACTTTAATATGCAGGGCCCCAGTGCAAAGTCTGTGCCAGGCCCCTGATTGTAATGTAATGTAATGTTTTATAGTACGAGTCTTCTTATATGGGGAAGTGACACCTTTTTTTTTTTAAAAGTATTTATTTTTGCAATTTTGAAATTTTATACAATTAAAATAAACAAAATTGAAGAACAAGATTGTCTGTCACATATTTCTTTCCTCCCATTACAGGATTATTATACAACAGCCATGATAACAGTCAGGTTCTTGCTGCGTTCCAAAATTAACTGAGGGATATTACACAGTAAATGACAGCAGGATACTGTAGCCAGACATCTTGATACAACACAAATAACTATTGACACAAACACAATCAGTCACACACACACACACACATACCAGCACGCTCAGTCTCCTTCATCATGGAGAGGAGTGCATATCACACGTGATTATAAGGCAGTATGGGGAGTCGCGCACCATCTGGACCAGATGCGATCAAACTTCTGGGGACACTTCCTGTTGGTATACAAGGACCGGTAGTGGGGAATGACACTATTAATAAGTAGTATCCATCTTTTTAATGGAGGGGGCTCCTGGTCCTTCCAGGTCATCACCACCACTTTTCGGGCGTAGTATAAGACAAACCTAAAGAAAATTTTGTCATAGTGGCCCATGACAACTTCATTTATGATGCCGAGGAGACACACAGAGGGAGACAGTAAGCGTGGGAAATCAAAGTGTAAATTTAGGAACTCCAGCACTTCGGACCAGAAGACATGAACCCTAGGGCAGGACCAGACACAGTGCAGGAAGGATCCGACTTCAGCCTGACAGCGAAAGCAAAGGTCATTGGGCATTACTCCCATACGGAATAGTCTAGCAGGGGTGAAATATACACGATGGAGGAATTTAGATTGGATCAGGAAGTCCCTCGCACTCACTACAGATGTGAAGTAGGACAGTTCGACCTCCCTCCAGTCATCATCTGACAGGTCAGGGATATCCTGTCTCCAGCGTTCACAGGCTCTATCAAACGGTCTGGACTTTTGCTCTTGTAGGAGAGCATAGCACTGAGTGAGTGGCTTAGGGAGGTCCGGGGTACTCATCAGAGTCTCTAGTTTGGAGAATTTCACTGTCAGGCTGAAGGAGCCGAATTGGGCTTTGAATGCGTGTCGCAGTTGCGTGTAATGGAAGCTAGCCGTATTGGGTACAGTATGTCTCTCCCTTAACTCATTAAAGCTGAGTAATTCTGCTTCCGGGGATAAGAGCTGACCCACAAATTTCACTCCCGCTGCCCCCCACATTGTCCAGCCCGGGAGGGAGAGGAAGTGAGAAAGCCACGGGTTGAGCCACAATGGAGTCCTAGGCGAGAGAGGGGGAGAGCTGCCTGTTTCTACCAGGGATTGCGCCCTACGCCAGCACACCGCTACCGTACGTAGGGGGAGTGGGGTATCAGATGGGGACTTGTATCTGTACAGCAGGTTTGTAAGGGCCTCGTAGGAACCTACCAGGGCACCAGCCAGTGCAGTAGCTGCATTACCCATGTCTATATCTATCCACCACTGGGCATATACTAGCTGGGAAGCCAGGTAATAAAGATACAGATCCGGGGCAGCCAATCCACCCCTAGACTTGGGAGCCTGAAGCAGCGCTAAACTGAATCGCGGGGCACTACTCTGCCAGTAGAAGGACCTGAGAATGCCGTCTATGCGTTTAAATAGGCTCATAGGAAGCAGTATAGGACAGGCATGGAAAAGGTATATAAATTTGGGGAGGAAGATCATTTTAAATATGTTAATACGCCCGTACAAAGACAGGGGGAGAGTGGACCAGGCTTTTAGACGCGATTCGGTTGCAGTTATCAGGGGTGTAATGTTTAACTCCGTAAATGCCTGGACCTTGCGTGATACCTGGACTCCCAGATATTTAAGTGTGGACACCACCTGAACTGGAATGGGGAGGGAGTGTACCCCTACATCAGATAAGGGAAAGAGGGACGATTTGTCCCAGTTAACCCGAAGGCCTGAGTACCCCCCATAACGTTCTATCAGGGACAGAAGGGATTCCAGAGAGGGGCCCACATCCCCAAGGTATACAAGTGTATCATCAGCATAGAGAGATACCTTTTCAATGATAGAACCTCTAGCAATGCCCTTAATGCCCTCGGAGTGGCGGATCGCCACAGCAAGGGGCTCAATGGCGAGTGCGAAGAGGAGGGGAGATAGTGGGCAACCCTGTCTAGTGCCCCTGGCCATAGGGAGAGTAGGTGAGATGTTAAGATTAGTCCGTACCCTAGCCTTGGGGTCGTTATACAGTAGTTTGACTAATGCTGTAAATCGGGGGCCAAAACCCATTCTAGGCAAGAGGGTCCATAAATATGTCCATTCCACTGAGTCAAATGCCTTACAATTGTCTAAGGACAATATAAACCCAGGGTCCGACGACTTCTCTGCCTCTGCAATGTTCAGGTGTAATCTTTGTATATTTATGTCCGTTCCCCTCCCTGGCATAAAGCCTGTCTGGTCCGGGTGAACCAAGGATAGTATTACTTTATTAAGCCTTGTCGCCAGAATTTTTGCTAGTATTTTAACATCTGAGTTTAGGAGGGAAATTGGACGGTATGAATCGGGAAGAAGCGGGTCCTTACCAGGCTTAGGAAGTACTACAATAAGGGCCTCTCGCATGGAGTCGGGGAGGGAACCACTGTCAAACGCATCGGAGTACAGTCTGAGGAGATGGGGAACCAGAGTCTCACAGTTATCCCTATACCATTCACCACCCAGCCCGTCAAGTCCAGGTGTCTTACCGGGGGGCAACGATTGGATGGCCAGTTCCACCTCCTCCGCCGAGAGCGGGGCATCAAGCTCCGATGACTGTGCCGATGTGAGTCTCCAAAGTGGAAGACTGTCAAGGAATCTGGAAATCTCGACGGAAGAGGCGGACAATCTGGAGCTGTAAAGAGAGGAATAAAATTCATAAAATACCATGTTAATGGCCCGGGGTTCTGTGATCAATGCTCCGTTACCATCAGTAATAGAGGGAACGGAAGCACAAGGACGTTCAGCCCGCGAAAGATACGCAAGCAGCTTCCCGTTTTTATCTCCGAATTCAAAGATGGACGCCTCCCTGGCTAGCAGGCGCTTGCTGGTGCGCTCCTTCACTACAGCTAGATGGTTCCTCTGCGCCTGAGCCCAAGTCTTTTTATTCCCCGGATTCGGTTTCTTTAGATACTCCTTTTCTGCGGTCACCAGTGCGGCGGTCAGCCTCTCCTCCTGCGCATTTAAAGACTTTCTATGGCCAGCTACACCTGACATGAATGCTCCCCGCACCGAGGACTTGTACGAGTCCCAGACTAGAAGGGGATCAGGATGGGTTGAGTGTACATCCCAGAACTCGCTGTGCGCTGCCCTAACAGTACTCTGGACCGCAGGGGACAGGAGCCAAGCCGGGTGCAGGCGCCATAAGCGGGAGTCGCCTGGGGGGCCTATAAGGAGACTGATGAGCAAGGCGGAGTGGTCTGACGCACCGCGCGGGTAATAGGATACCTGATCAACATGCTGCAACATATCAGGGGAGACAAAGGCCAGGTCAATCCGAGAGAAGCTCTTATGAACGGAGGAATAGAATGAGTATTCTCTCTCCTGAGGGTGCTTACAACGCCAAACATCGGCGAGGTCTAGAGAAGAGAGCCACTCATTCAGACGGACCGAGCCTGTGTCCAGACCACTTGTACGATCCAAGGAGGGATTAGGGACTGCATTGAAGTCACCAATGCAGAGTATCGGACTGGGAGGCATAGCAGCCAGTTTACCGGATATTAGGTGCAATACAGCTGGATCAAAGGGAGGAGGGACATAAATAGACGCTATAGTAAAAGTAAAGCCCCACAAGACACAATGTACGATCACAAAACGGCCAAAGTGATCCGGTGCTACCTGTATGACTTCTATGGGAAGCGCTTTGGATATGAGTATGGATACTCCCCTGGCGTAGACAGAGTAGGAGGAATGATAACCTCTAGCCACCCATGCCCGCTTCAGAGACAGGACTTTTTGACCCGTAAGGTGTGTCTCTTGGATACATACAATGTGAGGGGCCTGACGCTTAATGACATCTAACATCAGAGCCCTCTTGAATTTGGAGTTGAGTCCCCTCACATTCCAACTCATTACCTTAAGTGAAGACATCTTAGCGGAAGGGAAAGGGGTGTGGGGAAGGAGACGTGAGCAACCAAGCATTCATCCTTTCATACCACAGAGACATAGACAGACAGACAACAGTGAGCATAACAAATATAACAGAACTGTACTAACAATCCCAAGAATACAAACCCCCTGTCTAACACCCTAACAGCAGTAGTGTAGACCTATACCCACTAACAGTCAAATAGTAGAACAGTGGTCCCTAACTCAAGACAAACCTACACCATTTGCCCCGGGACCTTCAACCCTTAATGAATAGATGATCAGGAGGTTATTAGGCAGCCATATTTTGCGAGAACCAAAGAGGAGATAGGGGAGGGGGGGGGGGAGCAAGGAGGGAGACGTAGGGAGGTAGTGGTAACAGGAAAGGGGGGAGGAGGGAGAGGGAGGAGGGCGGAGGGAGAGGAGGAGGGAGAGGGAAAAGTGCCATGTGTGGCGCACTGGTCGATATGACCAAAAAATAGAACGCAATCAGTCACAGGGTACATTTTGTGAGGCACGTAGTATGTAAACAGATAGTAAAAACCTATAATAGTGATCTGGGACCCCTAAATATCTAATCAGGACTAAGTCCAGCACTGTCATTGCATATGAGATAAAAGGATATGTGAGTCCAGTCACTCAGGAGGTGCGGGCCTTCCAGCTGGAGCCCGTGGAGCTGCATCAGCCCAGTGAAGTGCTTCGGTTGGGCAGGTGAAGAAACGAGTCTTCTGTCCGTCCACAATCCGGAGCTTGGAAGGATACATCATGGAGTATTTATACCCCTTGTCACGGAGACGGGCACGGACCTCAGTAAATTGTGCTCGCTGTTTCCTGACGGATGCAGAGAAATCAGGATAGAAGGACACTCTGCTGTTGGCATAGAGAATTTCTCCCTTGGTACGGACAGCCCTGAGGATAGAGTCCCTGTCCCTAAAGTGCAGCAGCCGGGCCAGGAAGGGTCTTGGATTGCCCCCTGGGGGGCCAGGGCGGGATGGCACTCGATGGGCCCTCTCGACTGTGAAGAACGGAGAGAAGGTATCTGCAGGCAGCATATTTTTGAGCCAATTTTCAAAAAAGGATACCGGGTCAGACCCCTCCACTTTTTCGGGGAGGCCAACCACTCTGACGTTGTTCCGTCGCAGGCGGTTTTCGAGGTCGTCAGCTCTGTCGATGGATGCAGACATTTGGCGCTGAAGCTCTCTGATCTGTGTCGGCATAGGCCTCTGGACATCCTCCACCTCAGATATTCTGTGTTCAGTTTCAGTAATTCGCTCTTTAGCTTTGTGGACATCATGCCTTAAAAGAACAAAATCCTGTCGCAGCTCATCCACCTTGGTAACCAGTTTGGATTGGCATCCGTTAATGGCCGCCAGCACCTCTGCAAATTTTCGATCCAACTCCGTGGCCGCGTCAGGCGGATCATCGCCCTCTTCATAGCTTACAAGCTGCGGCGGGCTCTGGGAGCCTTCAAAGAGGGAGGGAGAGGAGTTTGGGGACCCCTGAGGAGAGCAAGGCTGTGTGCGGGAGAATCTCCCCAACTTTTTAGCAGCATTCGACTGTATCTGCGCAAGAACGGCTTGGGATGTGGAGCAATCCTGCGCGTCCAGGGGTTCCAGGGACTGGAATGGAGGATCTTCATGGATGGATTCATCATCCGATGGAGGCGCAGACACTGCTTTGAGCATTTTAGCCGTTCTCCTCCGGTTACCCATGGCGTCTGGGCAGGGGGGGCCAGTGATAAACAATCGAGGAGCCTAGCGTCCTGTAATTAGCAGAGATACAGTACAAACCCACGTGGAGTATTGCAGCGGCACTGCGAGGGTTAATATAAAGCAGAACCCAGGAACAGGGGATCACTGGGAGTATGGAGGACTCAGTGCTGGGCTGCACAACTAGGGGTCCCCAGGGCAGAGGTGGGCGGCAACAGGGGAATTACTTCCCTACCTGGTCCCGGCTCAGTCTGGCAGTGTCAGGGTTAACCCTGCGCGCCTAGGCCTCAGGCAGCGCAGGGGAGTCCCACAAGATGGCGCCTCCGGCAGGATGCAGTGCTGGCTGGAGCTGTCACGGTGCCTCCGGTGGTGGAAGCGGTGTTTCGGGCTGCAGGGGAGGCGGATGATTTCCCCGGTGATCAGCAGCGCTGTGTACCTGCCGCGGTACCGGGCGGCTAGGATCGGGCCGCAGCGCTGGTCACGTGGCCGGCTGCAGGGGAATGCCGGGGAGCGGTGCGGAGTCCACAACCGCCTCAAGATCGGTGCCGGTGGACAGCGGCAGGTGTGCGGGGCACAGCGGAGCAGGAGAGAGGTGGCACAGGTGAGGGATGGCTGCCTGGGAAGGGAGATAGGGTGTCGGGTCCCGGGAGCTCCGCGGCGCACGTCCGCTCAGTCCGGCATCAGGCCACGCCCCGGGGAAGTGACACCTTATGGGCCCCTAAGCCTCCTCGGCCCGGTTGGGATCGTACCCTCTGCACCCCCTCAAATTACACCCCCTTAAATTATACCCCTGGTTTTACTGTAATATGAGACAACATTGGACCAAGGTAAAAGAGGGATAAAAACAGAGGGATTATTGAGACTGTATCATGTTTTTTTTTTGTTTGTGAATTTTTTTTATTTCTCCTTATGTATAATGGTTTGGAGTGTTATTTGTATCTGTTGATATGCATACAATTTATACATATTTCTAATTATTGATGGAAATGAGTCTTAAAGGAAATCTACCATAGATGATTAATATTTACCTCCCCATCCTGCACCACCATGCAGTAATCTTAGTTTTGTTATTTATTGGAGCAGTCACAGTTTTAAGAAAACAAAATTCCGGTGCTCTGCCGGGATGTCATTTATGTCGGGACCCTACTTTGGCCCCCCTTACCTCCTAATAGAACTGGTGACGTCACTGTGGACGCCATGTTATCATCTTACCGGTGACGTCATGTAATCATCTTGCATTCACAAGATTTGAGAGAGTCAGTGATGTCACCGGTTAGGGGCTAGGGGCTAGGGTTGTACATAAAAAAAAAAAAAGTTAAATATTTTTTATTTTTCAAAATTTTTTGTTGTCTTAGGGTTTTTCACTACTTCCTCATTCCCTAATTCGTAGCAACTTCAGGCAATTTAGGTTTTTCTGTTCCTGAACATAATTTAACATATAAATTACCATATATACTCAAGTATAAGCCTAGTTTTTAAGCACAAAAAATGTGCTGAAAACCCAAACTCGGCTTATACTCGAGTAAAAAAAATATATCAAAACTCACCTTTCCGGCTTCCCCCGCTTCTGGCTATATACAGGGGCAGGGGGTTGGCTATATACTGGGGGATATGGGCTGGCAGGCTATATACTCGGGGGCAGGTGCTGGCTATATACTATGGGGCAGGGTCCGGCAGGCTATATACTGGGGAGGCTGTGACTCGAGTCAATAGGTTTTCCCAGCTTTCTGTGGTAAAATTAGGGGCCTTGGCTTATACTCGGGTCGGCTTATACTTGAGTATATACAGTAAGTTACTAATGACATGTTGATATTTCCTCACAGATCATTCTGTACTGTGGTTTATATAATCTAACATTCACAGAAATGTATTTACTGTATTTCCAAGGATTCGCATAGAAGGAAATGTTTTTGGAAGAGACAAAAGGTTGAAGAGTTCATGAACAATAAAAAATAATGTGTTTTCTATTTGCACAAACCTTGTGGTTGCATCTTGTTTTATCAGAAATGATCTCATCTCTTCTGATTGGTTGGGAGGAGTCATGTGACAGCCACTGTATTCCTAGTGGTCAGCGGCTGGCTCTCGGAAGGGATGACCTCATACACAGCTGAATATGTGCAACCTTTGAACTTGTCGGAATGTAGAACTGGAAAGATTCTTTTTTCCTTGAGGCCGTAGATACAAAGAGTTATTATAATCACAAAGAGGATTATGATGTTCTAAAATTTTGCATAAACATTTTTCTAAAAATAAAAAAGCTGGTAAACAGAACTCATGCTTTCCTGTTTATCACATGCTTTATAGGATCATATTATTAGATAATGTCATGGAACATTAGTAAAATAATACAATACTATATTTTATTCTCTGTCTTCCCAAATCATTTTTTCATTTTCAAATAAATCCGGGTGGTCCAGCCATGTTTATATTGTAGGAATTGCTTACATTGTAAGTCCAATTTTTCATAAATGAACAGTGCATGTGAGTATTACTTTGTAATATAGATAGGACAATGGGGCTCATTTACTTACCCGGTCCATGCGCGATCCCGCAGCGCGTTGTCCGACGTTGATTTGGAGCTTGCCGGGATTCACTAAGGTCGTGCGCCCAATATCCACTAGGTGTCGCTGCTGCGCCGAAGTGCGCGGGAGTTCATCTTCTTCGTCCTGGTGTATGTGAGTGCGATTCTTGCGACACGTTTTTTCCGAATCCGTCGGGTTTTCCGATGGCCACGCCGTCCGATTTCTGTCGTGTGAAAGCCGTCGGAATTCAGGGCAAATTGAAAATCCTCGGGAAGCCCGACGGAAGTGCGACCGTGGAGCCCTTTGTAAATGAGCCCCAATATATACAATCTACTCCTTCTGCACTATTACATGCTGTCTGCAGATAGGGCACTATGTTCAAATTGCTTGTCTACTGCTCTATAACATACTGCACGCAGATAGGACACTATGTACAATCTACTCAGCTTCCCCTGCACTGTAATTTGTTGCCTGCAGATAGGACACTATATACAATCTGCTCAACTCTTGCTTCTCTATAACAGGCTGCCTACAGATAGGACAGAATGTACAATCTACTCAGCCTCCCCAGCACCATAATATGTTTCCTGCAGATAGGCCTCTATATACAATCTTCTCTTTATCCTCTGCACTATAATTTGTTGCCTGCAGGTAGGACACTATATAAAATCTGCTAAGCACTCACTGTACTATTACATGCTGCCTGCAGATAGGACACTGTTTACAACTTACTCAGCTACTCCTGTTCTATAAGATGCTACCTGCAGATAGGACATACTATAAGATTTGCTTGGTTACTGCTCTATAACATACTGCATGCAGATAGGGCACTGTACAACATACTCAGCTTCACCTGCACTATAATTTGTTGCCTACAGATAGGCCCTTATCTACAATCTACTCTATGTCCTCTGCACTATAATTTTTTGCCTGCAGATAGGGCACTATATGAAATCTGCATAGCTCGCACTGTAATATTACATGCTGCCTGCAGATAGGACACTATGTACAATCTACTCAGAATCCTCTGCTCTATAATATGTTAACTGCAGATAGGTTACTATATGAAATCTACTAAGCTCCTCTTGTACTTTTACATACTACCTGCAGATAGGACACTATGTACACTCTGCTCAGCTCTTCCTCCTCTATGACATGTTGCCTGCAGCCAGGACATAATGTACAATCTGATCAGCTTCCCTTACTCTAAAGTATACTACCTGCCCAAATTCTAGATCCTACATATATTCTCTAATTTTTATTATATGCAAATATTCCTGCCATGTAAACAGTCATTAGAATAACTGAGCCTTAACGTGACATTCTGCAAGCACCGGGCAGCAAAATGTTGTGTGACTCCGTTTAACATCTTCAAGGTAACCCATAAGTAATGTAATAGATAGGACTATATCCTATAGCTCCACCTACCAGCTCATGTTGTGATGTCATCCTGGGGGAAGTGATGTCATAATCTGTGCAGTCAGCAACCCTTACTCCGCACAGGAAGTGGTCTTGTCATGTCATGTAGACCTGGAGGGGGCAGCACTTGTCACATTTGGAGTCGGAAATATGTTCTCAAAAGTTCATTACCCGCTTCCAGAATTCTCCCATCTTCATCTTTACTTGTCTTGAGTAAGTCTTTTGGAAATCCCACAAGCAAATATGTTTAGAAACCAATATGTTTTTATAATATGTTGAAGGCAGCCGGTTCCGCTAATTAACCGTCACTGCCAGCTGAGACATGAATAATTATTTCATCTGCATATAAACGACAGAATATTTTTCTCTTAGGACAGAGATCATTATTGTAGAATGAAGCCCCATGTCACCAGCCAAACCCAACAGCAAGCTAAAATATTGCCAAATCAGCATTAAACAGCAATTTGTATGCAAATGGTTCCGTATTTTTGCATAATTTATCTAGACATGGAAGGTATCATAGAAGTGATATGAGAAACCTTAAGAAAACTGCAAGCGAGACATCTAAAACAAGATGGAAAGTGGTAAATGGAGTTAAAATCTGCATTTTGCAAACCTGATTATCTGATCCACCTAGAGATATACATTGTATTTGTCAGATCATACATCATTTCTTTGCCTCCTACAAAAAATTGTGAACAGCCGAGTTATCAAGAATCATATTCACTTATCAGAAAGGATTGTATTTTAATTTCAGGTGTGGAGAAAATGTCATCCATACAGAATACAATGCACATTACGATATTATATTATGTGTTGTGAGAGCTGACGATCATTTTCTATGTTAAGTTCTATTGGTAGTTATTAAGATGGAAGATACATATGATTTTGCTAGCTATTCAGTTTAGCTCAGGCTAGTTTCACATCATGTTTTTGGATACGTCTCGAAAGTTCCCCATGCAACCACTGATGATATCCATAGACAGGACCACCATCATACGGGGAATTAGCAGGCTACAGTCCCAGGCCCTGGCACTAGATGATGTCATAATGTGTGCGTAGGCAAAGAGCTGCCACTGCCCAGGGAGCACCGGAAAAGTGAGTTACGAATTTATTTTTATGTGTGCTGGGCTACCCATCTACTGGGGGGCATGTGCAGCGGCTACCTATCTACTGCGGGACATGTGCAGGGAATTAGGGGGTGCTGTGTTTAATAATTTCAGAGCGTGCAGTATATATAATAAATTAGGAGTGCTGTACCATCAATAGTTTATACAGTTGAAAAAAGGCACATGTCCATCAAGTTCAACAAAATATATATAGGAGAATGAATTTATGAAGCACTTGTATGTGAAGTGGCTTAATAGTACAAGACGGGAGTGTGAATGGGGGCATATTGTCATTCAGGAGCCCCAAAATTCCTAGTAGCGGCCCTGTCCATAGATATATACTGCCATACAGAAACCTCCTTCATGCCTGTGTCTGCACAGTATATGTCGCATACTGTGGAAAACAATGGAAGGAAAGAGGCAGCAGGCACCGTCTTTCCACCCTGCTCCCTCCTTCTGAGTGACACATACGCTCAGTGGTGGCCATCAGAGTCAATAGTGGAGGGATGCAATGCATCGCATCCATCCTGGCCTCCACTAAACGTAAACTTAGGGAGGTCACTGGCAGAGACACCCTGATCACAGTGGAATACTTTACCCTCCTTTGAACACATCAAAAATCTTCTCCATGTACCATTACAATGGATTTAAAAACTTTTTTTTTTAGCAATTCTGAAAAACCCCAGGATATGGAACCAGGAACAATGTCCTGGCCAATCAGTCCTCTGTGGGCTACTATGCTGGAAGCATCAGTGAACAAGTGGAAGAAGGGATATTTTCTTTCTTTACATCTACTCAGGCCCCAATGGGGTTTTTTTTTCAAAATTCCTGTTAAAAGTAATGGTATGTCAAATATACTACAAGGTGACTAGTAATGTAATAAGGACCTGTGGGTGGTTTAGTGTCCCAAATCGCCGTGACAGGTCCTCTTTAACTCGTGTTTAATTTAAATTTATTTTTAAAAAGTCAAAATGTCTCCCAGGGGTCTTTTATGACCTCATGGGGGACATATAAAGTAAAAACACACATACACAAAAATACAAAAAACATTCACATTTCCCCATATAATAAAAAAAACAATCCCCCAGTACACTACAAAAAACAATGCCATAGTCACCCCGTTTGCCCAAGACTATACATATCGGGGCACATTTACTTACCAGGTCCTGCGTGATCCTCGCTGTACATTGTCCGACTAGAATAAACTTTGCCGCGATTCACTAAGATTGTGCGCCTGATTTCCTGCATGTGTCGCTTCCCCACTCAGGTCCGACAGAGTTCACCTTCTTCTTCCTGGTGCATGTAAGTGCATTGTCTTGTGACACAATTTTAAAGTTAAATCCCGCGCTCAGTCCGAATCAGTCAGATCGTCCGACGGCCCGCCTCCCGATTTCCGTCGCATGAAAGTTGGCGCAATTGCGCCAAAATCCGTTCGGTGCAACACAATCCCCTTCTAAATAGGTGTTACAGCGGCGCAAATCCCGAAAATTTCTAAAAGCTGCCGAAAGTGCGATCCGCGGCACCCTTAGTAAATAAGGCCCATTATATATCAAAATGACCCAAAAAAATAGGGAATTCATTAATAATGTTCATTTTCAGTTAATTTGAAAATTAAAAAAATATGTAAAATAAATTACAAAAAAGGCATTTTTCCACTTTTAACCTCAAATAAAAATAAAACAAATGTTTAAACTTTCATTACGTTTTAAGTAGCTCTTTGGGGCTCATTTACTAAGGGGCCAAATCTACGGGTTTCCCAAATATTACCGAATTGCGCTGTTTTTCCTTGAATGGCCCCGGGTTTTTGCCGCATGCGCAAAACCCAATGGATTCAGAAAAAACGCGGTATTTAAAAAGTCATTTTTGTCGCATGACACGCACTTACATGCACCGAAGAGAAGAAGGTGAACTCCAGCAGACCTCAGTGCAGCAGCGACACCTGGTGGACATCAGGCGCACGACCTTAGTGAATCCCGGCAGAACCCGAATCCTTTTCAGGCCACGTTACTAAGGGGTTAAGAACTCGAATTGCAACAATAACCTCAAACATATAAAATCTAAACCTGTAAATGGCATTAGTCAGTAGTCTTTGGAAATTTGAAACAACTTCTTAATTATGATGGCGTGAAAAAGTTTACATTTTTTTAAGTACATGCCGAATTTGTTCCAGAAATGGGACTTTTCCCCTTTTGAGATGCTCAATGTATAGGACATAGGATTATAAACACAATTTACTGAAGTTCTGTTCAAGAAAAAGAAAAATGGGTGTCTACGATTTGATAAATTTGGATTCTCTAAGAAGAATGAGTCTCCTGATATTTGTCCATAAAGTCTTGTGACTTGAACCCTGGGCTGTCCTGGGACCCACAGTGGCCAAGTGTATGTTCCACATGTGAACATACATCTTCTCTATGTATCTCAGTGTAGACTGGACTTGTGTTGTTTTTGTGGTCTTTTACTGTCTCCAATGACCCAGGACATGATTTTGATTAATTGGATGTAATCTATTCATTAACAGAAGCTTGGAAATGCATGCAGCTAGAAGTTCATTTACATAAGGGCACATAATAGAAGAAAATATAACCCATGCAATAAATGCGCGGTATGAAACTAATTTCATATGTATTTAAAGAATAACTAAAATTTAAACAAAATTACATAAATTAATAGTGCAAGTCAGAATAGTAAAGGTTGTGATATACTTTATTAAAGAAATTTATTCCTGTGTCCTTCTTTTTCCCCTGCCTTTCTTCCAGATTTTATCAGTATATATAGATCAACTTTCTCTCTTGTGCTCATATAATATCGCTGGCTTACCACAACACAAGACCTCTAAGCTTTCATCAAACTTTACTGAAGATTTCCACAGAAGCAAGATATAACATAGTGATAGAAGAAAGGTAGAAATAGCTCTACAGTCAGTGATGCTGCAGCAGTCCCCCTACAGTGCTGATGGTCTCTCTTTGATTGTACGCCTGCAGGATAGAAGACCTTCTCTTTTTAAATGCCTGTATAAAAGGGTTCAAATTAGTCCTCAAATTATAACCCCCAAGTAATGTTTACACAATTAAGATCATTTTAACCCTCTTACTTTACAATTTTACTAATCATAAAATTCCAGAGTGTTGGCGGGGGCTCTCTGAGGAGACACTTCATGATTCCTCTGTGATATGAGATCCTGTGTGCTGACAATGTGCTTAGATTACCAGGATCCAGGTTTATCTAAACTTTTATTAAGCTGTGAAATATTTATCTATGAAATACTGTGTTTTTGTTAATAACAGTGAATTAGAGAATGCATTATGAATACATTTAAGAATCTTGTCTTCGTTGGAATATCCCTTTAAGACCTCAGCTAATGGCTGTCTTTCTTTTGCACCAGGGCACTCAGCAAACCCGATACTTTCTTATCTTTCCAGCTCTCAAAGGCCACACTCTTTGTTAGGAGTAACACAGCACAATACACACCTGTCTTGCTCAACCCTCCCTTCAAACTGAATTATTTCCTATTCTTGTTGCCCAGACCTTCCTCCTCCCGCATCTCTCGCTTTCTCCTTTGCCAAACACAACCTCTCACCTGCTGTGTCCTGGCACCATCTACCGGTCACAGAGAAGTCCCTTGTTACACTCACACTGAAAGCTGATAGTTTATAATGAGCTACATCTTCACAGTCGCTGGGTAGTCTTATTTTTTATCAAGTGAAATATTCTTTAGATTTGTAAAGAGTTAATATTTAACCTCCTGTCCTTATTTGGTTCATGGACTTGAGAAGGGAACCTTTCACCACAACCCCCATTTTTCACCAAGCACACGCTTTAAAGGCCCATAACATGAAATTGCATAATTGCTTTTGTCATGTTTGGGAGTAGTATAGGTTCGCTATCATCATATTCTATTTTTTACCTGCCAGCCCCTGTAGTATGCGGTCTGCCAACCCCTGTAGCATATGGCCTGGCAGCCCCTGTAGTTAAAAAAAAATTAACGCTGTACTCACCTTTCTGACATCCCCCGTAGATTCTTTTCTGCTTCCGATGCCCGGTGCCGCCTCAGGTCCTTCGGCCCTCTTCGGGTTCTTCCGCTCCACCTCAGGACGTTCAGCTCCTCTTTGGGTGTTTGAGCTCGGCCGGCACACAGAATGACAACGTCATTGTTTGTGCGCTGCCGGCATCGTAGGGGGACTCGAAGAGGAGCAGAATTTCCTGAAGAGGAGCAGAAGAACCTGAAGAGGAAAACAGCGCATCGGAAGCAGAAGAGGACCTATGGGGGTCGTCGGAAAGGTGAGTACAGTGTTAATTTTTTATAGACTCGAGTATAAGCCAATTATTTGTGCTAAAAAACTCGGCTTATACTCGAGTATATATGGTAGATTCAAATATACAATTACTCTTTAAAATACTCTGAGGGAGGGTTAAAATACACTGAGGGGGATTTATTAAGCCTTCTCTGCCCGTTTTCTGGAGAAGGGACATAAATCCCCATCGTTGGCTGATTGCAGCATTTGTGGCCCCACACACCACTTTGGGCATGGAGGGGTTGGAGGCGTTCAGAGGAATGAACACCCTGGCCTGACACAGCTTTCTGAGCTATGAGCCATGTCATGGAAAGACTTATATTCAGTGTGTAGAATTGATGAAATATGTGGCTATTGGCATCTTTTGAAGTGTCCAGGAAGCTTTTTAAGACATCCTAGAGTTTTTACAGCCTGATAAACTCTGACCTAAAGACTGGTCTGTGCACACCCCAAAAAACACTTGGTCACCTCTCCCCACCCCTCTCCTGCATCAGGATTGGGAAACAAAGAAAGTGTTTAAATGGACTCTCCCCCTCATTAACACTTTCTCCAATCCTGAATGACCCTATGGAATAATTAATCATGGGAGGTTATGCAGGAAAACAGGGTTCACACCTAGTAGTGGAAACTGCCACGGGCAGGCATTTCGCTTCAGTTTTTGGAGTGTCTTAGGAGCTCT
Source organism: Engystomops pustulosus (assembly GCA_019512145.1). Lineage (NCBI taxonomy): Eukaryota > Metazoa > Chordata > Amphibia > Anura > Leptodactylidae > Engystomops > Engystomops pustulosus. The sequence goes on along the minus strand of CM033642.1, from coordinate 247,351,064 downwards.
GTTGGATGCAAAACTTATCATAGTGGTTCGACAGCTTGATGAATGTGGCATAAGAGGTTTTATTATCTGCAGTGGATTTGCAACTTTTTTTGTTAAAAGTTTGAAAGGTTGTAAAAAATTTTGGGCACAACTTGTTTCTCAGTACTTCATACCTCATAGTATACTTTGTAACTCAAAAAGAAAAGTCATGACAGATGACAGATTATCAATTTACATCTGCATGAGATGATCTATCAGTCGTCCATATTGAATTGTGTACAGCATTGCAAAGGGCAGAGTGGAAGTGTAGGAAAATTGAATGTGGCACAATGGGCGATTACCACCTACCATGGCACATTATCTATGGCCTGAGCCAGTTCTTTATGGGCCTGTTGAAGAATTATGCAGCAGGACGGCTGTGCTCCGAATATACTAATAGACCAGAGTAAGTATGTTTGTGTGACCTGCAGAGTAGGGTTAACATGAAGTGCCGGGCACGATTCAACAGTCCTTGATAAATCACCCCCATTATCTTTATTCCGTTCTTCTCTTCCTACAGTAAAAAGTACCAGAAAAACATAGGAATGAAAGCAGATACTAATTTACTTACTGTGGCCTGCAAGAGTTAAACTGGAACTAAGTAATAATAAAAGTCACAAAAAAAACATCAAAAGGAAAAAAAGTTAAAAAAAAAGTTTGGGTTTGCGATAAAAATAGAAAAGTTATAGTAGCCATAACATACAAATGAAAACAAGGGAATAATTAGGTTTGACATTTATCAGTACAAAGGTTACACGGAGTCCCCCACCCAGGTCCCTTCCAAGAAAACATCTTCTGTTGGCAAGATGGATGAGGATCAAGCTAATCTCTACCACCAAAATCTTTAGTAACCTTCTGAATGGTAGCCAAAAATAGTCACGTGGCATTTATTTGCAGACTCTTGGAAATTTAAACAACCACAAATGGGTGCGGGGAGTGTACAGTTTGATATGTTTGGATACTTTCATCTTTATAAAGGTGATTCCCAACATGTACACTTGTTTCCTTTGTATAGGAAAAAAGTGTCTGATCACTGGGAGAACAAGGACCACAATGAATGGTCCACTGGCGCACATCATCAACTAGTGCTCCTTACACCTCTATGGGACTTACAGAAGTGATTGGAGTACTGGTCAAGCACCCGCACCAGCGCTCCTATCATATAGAACATTTAGGGCAGTGGTGGCGAACCTATGGCACGGGTACCAGAGGTGGAACTTAGAGCCCTCTCTATGGGCACCTGCGCCATCACCCCACTGCAGAGTTCACCAGAAAGGACTCAAAGCCTCTTGCAGTCCCAGGCTGCCCAGGATTCTAGAAGGAAGCTACAATAATGATCCAAACTTCTTCTCCTTCTTTCTATTGTATTGGTGTCCTCAGCTGCCTATACAATTTAAACATGTGACAGATCAGAGAGTAATAAGTTACTGCTTAAATTGTCACATTGGCACTTTGAGAAAAATATGTGAGTTTTGGTTGTAGTTTGGGCACTAAGCATCTAAAAGGTTTGCCATCACTGGTTTAGGGATTCTGCAGTAACCTATTTTCAGGTTTGTTTAAAAGGTGTATGTGTAGACCAGACACTTTTTTCCCTTCCACAGTAAAAGCCAGCTATGAAACGGTTACAGAACATGAGATGAGCCAAGTAAGTGGAGAAAGAATCACTTTCCACTGATATGTTATATTGAAAAGTGTCTTATATTCACTTCTACTATTGATTTATTCAAAGTTTGTTAAAAGGTTTACTACCTTGTTAGAAAGCTAGTTTTCCTGACTAAGGATAACAACTTAGCAGGTCAGCAGCCTCTCTTTTAGAAGAGAATGTGTGTACACACAGACTTATGAGAGTGCTGGAGTACTGAACCAGATGGCTTCTGTGGCAACATCCAGTCACTCCATATGTATTTGCCTGTCTATTACATAGGTGCCTGCTTTTGACTTTATTTTTGTTTCCTTGGTGACATTCTGAGTAATTCTACTGTGATTTTCTGTGATCCTGACCTTTTGTCTGAACCTTGACTTTTCTTCTGCCTTACAATTTTGTACCTCACCTCCATTGTGTTTTGAACCCATTTGTCTGACTTGACCTAGTTGTTGATTTTGTGTCTGGTTGTCTTTCCATAGAGTGCACTTATCCAGGGTAGGGATTGCCGCCCCATTGTCTCCTGCAGTTTTGCACACAGCTGGCAAGTAGGCAGGGAAAGGGGATGTTGGAAGATCAGGACTCAAACTTCTTCCCTGCCCTGACAGACCATTAAAATCGTTAACAATTTTACAACTGCTCAATTTCTTTTCAAAAGAGACCATTATAAAAAAAAAGGAAATGTTTACACTAAGTGGCCAAAAAATTACAAAAGCATATTGTTCAACCTTTTGATGTAATGTTCCCCCTTTGAACTTTTATATTTTGCAACAGTTTGGTCACTGTAGCTAGAAAGGAATATTTGGGGATTGTTCACCATATTTTATCTTGAAATATTTTAGATTAATATTCCATCCTCTGGAATAATATGTATATTAATGTTCATACAAAATCATAAATTTGTTGAAACAACTGCAACAAAAAAGGCAGTGATTTTTTTTCAACACTGAATGATATTTTTAACATATTTCTTTCTTTTTTTCTGCTAAATTAAACCGCCCAACTATCATTATCTACAATTATAAATGCAGCATATAAAACAGAGATATCATTTTATACTGAGAGAGTATTTTTGTTGGCAAGAAATAGGCAGATATAGAAAATAAAGTAGAAGAAGATAAATAGACACACAGATTTTGGCGACGTGTTCATTGTCTGACATGTTCATATACACCATCTCCAATAAACAGAGGCACATGTGCGGAGTGCACTAATCTGATTGCAGGCTATTATATGCCGAGCAGACAGACTATAATTGACAGCCATATGGCAGGTTCTGACAATCGCTGTGCACTTTGTTATATGGTGACATCTGCTGGAGTTGATTATTTCTCTAAATTTAGTTTTTGCATGTAAAGTACAACATATGATAATCCACTTTATCTCTGCCTTTAGTCTTGGATTACCAGATACATTTTTAGGTGAATGTATTGTGTTTTGTATTTATTGGGGAATTAGATCCTCTACATTAACTCGTCTGGGACAGACCCTAAGGAGAAGGGAACGCGGTTCGTTACCGCTTCTCCCCTCTCCGCTCCTCACAACATCGCGCGGAAGGAGCGTGATGCACAGCGGAGCGGACCTGGCACGTTTCTAAAGGGGTTAACCAGAGCTGCTGGATCTAATTAGACCCAGTAGAACTCTGATCAGAATCCCCAGTAACAGTTGCCCCAGTTACAGTGGAAAATGTGTAAAAGAAAAAAATTAAGTAAAATTTAAAAAAAAGAAAGTGAAAATGTCCCCCTGGGGTATTTTATGACCATATGGGGGCATAAAAAGTAAAAAGCACACACGCACAAAATATTTATAAATATTCATAAAAATACAATGATATTTACCCATATAATAAAAAACAAAATAGGGAATTCTTTAATAATGTTCATTGTGAAGAAAAAGACTTTTTTCCACTCTCAACCCCAAAAAATACTTACCGACTCCTGTCGCGATCCCCGCCGTGCATTGTCCGACGATCATGGACTCCAGCACGGTTCACTAAGATCGCGCGCCCGATTTCCTGCATGTGTCGCTTCCCCGCTCAGGTCCAACCTTCTTCTTCCTGGTGCATGTAAGTGCTTGATCTTGCTACACAATTTAAATGTTAAATCCCACGCTCAGTCCAAATCAGTCGGATTGTCCGACGGCTGCCACCCGATTTCTGTCGCATGAAAGCCGTCGCAATTGCGGCAAAATCTGATTGCGTGCGCCACAATCCCCTTTTAAATGTAGCGCAAATCGGTAATCAGTTGGAATATCCGACGTTTGTGCAATCTGCGGACCCTTAGTAAATGAGCCCCAATGTGTCCCAAAAAAACACCACACAAAAAAAATGTAACATGCAAAAAAAAAAAAGTTATGGCCCTTAAACCAGCTCTTATGAAAAATTGCTAAAAATGCCTGGTCACTAGAGCTTTTTTAGGCCGCATTAAAAGGAGTTAAAGGAGAGCCTTAAAGAGGACCTGGATTTTAGTGATTTTAGAAAGGATCATCTCCTACTGGGAGATAAGGATGGTCTTTCCAAAGGACATTCAGTAGCAAATGCAGTCCTGATGTCCAAGGACTTGATAATGTCTTTCTATCGTGTGACATGCCAGCAGCAGGACACTTGAGACTTTCTGAGACTTTCTTCTGGCTGATGGAGGAGGCCGTGCAGACGTACTGTATCCATGCCCCCTTCACTATTACCACTCCCATAGCAGTGGTTTGAGATGCGTGTGGATGACCTAGACATGCCCCTCCATCCACTCCTATGGGAGTGGTTATAATGGAGGGGTCCATGCATATAGTAGTGCCTGCATGGCCTCCTCCATTCACCAAAAGCCACCATAACATCAAGTCCCAACTCCTGCTACTAGTGTGTCACATGATAGAAATCAGGACAACATTTCCTACTGAATATCCTTTGGAAAGGCTATCCCTTATCTCCCTACATTTGCAGCAGGACATAAACTGTCACAGGGAGTCCCAGCGCTATTACACAAACATTACCCTATACCAGTAATGGCAAACCTTTTGGAGACAGAGGGGGTCATTTACTAAGGGGCCGATTCGCGTTTTCCCAACGTGTTACCCGAATATTTGCGCCAATTTTCCCTGTGTTGCCCCGGGATTTTGCCGCATCGGCGCTGGCATGCACGGGATGGAAATCGGGGGGCGTGGCCAAACGAAAACCCGACGGATTCAGAAAAAACGCCGCATTTAAAAAACAAAAAGTGTCGCGGAGCTTGCACTTACCTTCACCAGGAATAGGCCGGTGAACTTCAGTGCATTTCAGCGGACTTCAGCGCAGCAGGGCCACCTGGTGAACGTCGGAGGAACTACCTTGGTGAATCCCGGCCGGACCCGAATCCACCGCAGAGAACGCGCTGCTGGATCGCGAATGGACCGGGTAAGTAAATCCGCCCCATTGTGTCCAAAGTACAACCAAAAGCCACTTGTATGTTGCAAAGTGCCAACATGACAATGTAAGCAGTAACTTATTGATCCCTGCTGTATCCCAGGTTTCAATCGTATTGGTGTCCTGAGTTGACCAATACAATAGAAAGATGATGGAGAACTTGGATTCAGGGTCCACTTAAGAGGAATAATCAGGCTTCCCAGAGCATGGTTTAAAATGGCGCTGAGCATGGCACGTCCTGGGCTGTATTGGACCACAAGAGGAAGCCCTGAGTCCTGTCTGGCAAACTCTGTGTTGGGGTGAAGGCCTGGGTGCCCAGAGAAAGGGCTCAGAGTGCCACCTCTAGCACCCATGCCATTGGTTCGCCACCACTGCCTTATAACCTATAAGGGTCTTGTCATGGGCACCCACGCAATCCATATCGCGGATTGCGGGTGCGCCCGTGCCCCTCTCCACGGCGCCGGCCCCGCTCCCGTTGTCTTACCTCTCCTGGTTCCCACTCGCGTCTGGGCTAGTCCCTGTGTGCGGCCCTGCTCCCTAGGGCACACGCGGCAGTACTTCTACATTTAAAGGGCCAGCGCACAGGTGATTGGCGCTGGCCACTTCCTGTTCTGCGTTTAATCCGGCGGCTCCCATCATTCCCTGCTGGATCTTTGTGTGTTCACTCCATTGTGAAAGCTCCCCTGCGATATTCCTGCGTATTCCTGTGTTCCTGTGTTACCAGAGTCCCTCTGGGTTGCTGTGTTCCTTTGTCCCGTGTGCATGTCCTCCCATCCCCTTCTGCCTGGACCTCCCGTTGCTGAACCCGGATTTGGACTTGACCATGCATCTCTGACCTTCTGCCTGGACCGGACCACGAGACTGTCTCCTGCTTAGATACCTCGACCTCGGCTGCCACCGCAGGCTAGTCGCACCTGTGGAACGACCTGGTGGTACCCTGCCACAGCAAGCCCAACCCGCTTTGTGGCGGGCTCTGGTGAAGACCTCATGCCACTTAGACTCCGGTCCTAGGTGTCGGCTAGTACCACCTCTCGTGGTGGTCCAGAGGATCCACTGTTCCTGAATCCAGACAGTTTTGTAATGGTCGCCAACCCTTTAAGCCTGGCTTCTAAATTATTTCTCCTATTTTCACAAACTTTTTGAATCCTTTAAATCTAAAGTTTTTGTGTTCACAGGTTATAACAATGATAAGTATAGCAGTGGTTTCTGTAAGATAAGGTGACCTCCACTGCAGTGATATCATGCTTGTCCTGCTGTTGACACTGACCCAGCCTGTCTACGATAATTGTTCTTATTCACTATCTCTGTAGTAAATTTTATTTTTCTACAGCAGATTAATGTATCACCGTCACCTTCCTGCAGTCCATCACTTCAGGCACTGTATATACAGTCTGCTTACCACTCTATTATAGCTCTCCCAGGGTACATATCCATGTATTATCTAAGCCCAACAGCGAGCACTGAATAAATAATGAGAGCTGAGTGAAGATACATGTTTCATGTCATTGTTTCCTATTGTAAGCATTAAAACGGATGGGGCTTCTAGGAAAAAAGAAATGGTGATTTTGTACAAACACTTCCATTGTAACATTACTAAAGGTCATATAGACTTACAATGGAAACAATCTGGAAATCTATGTTATTAAATTGAAATTTTAACATTTACACAATCCAATGTTTATTTTTGTGAATATCTAACAATTTTCCTTTGAGTGTTAAAAATCTTTAATTTACCTATAAAAATTCTCCTCCAAAGCCACATGAAAAGAAGCTGAGAAGATTTTTTTTGCCTAAGGTTAGTTATTTCTAGTGGCCCCTATTAAGCTATATATTGCCTAGAACAATGCTTTGGGTGTCATTTTAAAGATTTAAATCTCATCTTTAAGAATAGAAGTGGTACAGAAACAGAGCTAAAGACAGCTACCATATTTTTCGGACTATAAGGCGCACAAAAAATCCTTTGATTTTCTCAGAAATCAAAGGTGCGCCTTATAGTCCAGTGCGCCTTATATATGAACCGTACTTACAGACAACAGCTGCCTTGAACTGTGCACAGGTCTGCCACCTGCTGGTCATTCATCCTTATAATCAGGTGCGCCTTATAGTCCGAAAAATACTGTAAATACAAAGTCAGAAATTTGATCTTTACCTGCAGCTTGCATTCCAAAATGCAAAGCCTGGACCTCCAATTCAGAAGCACATAGGACCATAATCCTGATTCTCATCTTGCAAATGACCCCAGAAGCATGATCATGTGCTACAGAAGCCAAGATATAGGGCTTCAGAAGTGATGCTCCCAGCTCACATCTCAAGCAAAAGTGACCCTTTTCATTGGAGTGATACATTATAATACGTTCTATAATAATTATTATTTTTTATTTTATAGTACATTTCAATAATCAACCACCAATCTACTAACACTTTTAAAGGGGTCGGACACTTTTTAATGAATCCCTTCCATTAGACATGTCTTCGCATGCACATGTACCCGTGTCTTTGCCTCCATTGTTAGTTTCAGCCTTTCCCTGAAAAAGGATCCATTCTTCATTCATCAGGTACTGACTTTGTTTCAGCTGAAAAGTTGAGTTTTAAAAATATGTTAATTGGATTCAGGGGCTCCTGTGTACATTATAGGAGCCCCTTCTGGCTCGGTCTGGTGATAATTATGCACTTATCTCCTTGGCACTCATTCCCTCCTCTTCCCTCCCGTTCTCCTGTAAGTCGGTGACATCAGTCGGCTCTCAGGAATTCTCGCTCATAAGTGCACTAAGAAGTAGCTTTCTGCCTGAGGCTAATTTACATATTTTCATAACTAATTTTTCTCTGACACTAAGCCAGTATCTGAAGAATGAAGAAAGGCTCATTATTCAGCATCCACACTCCATATTGATTTAAAGTGAACCTGATTTTTATTTTTAGCTGGTGACAAGTTCCAATAGCCTATGCCAGTGATGGCGAACCTTTTAGCGGCCGAGTGCCCAAAAAGACACACAAAACCCCCTTATTTATCGCGAGGTGCCAACAAAAAATTAAAGCAGTAACTTATTGCTCCCTGTTCTTCAACAATCATATTGGCCTCCTGAGGATAGCAACACGGTAGAAAGATGTAAAATGTGCATCATTTTAGCTTCTTTCTAGTGTCCCTCTGTACACAGAGAATCGTGGGGCCAGCAGAAGGTCCTCCAAAGATAATGCCCTGTCTATTTATTCTTCCTCTTCCTACACTCCCAAGTAGTGAAATAAGTATCAAAATATGACTGAAAGAAGCATCTTTTAAGTTTCTTGGAACTGCAGGAAGATTCTTCGAGTTCTGTCTGGTGTGCTGGGGTGATGGCCTGAGTGCCCACAGAGAGGGCTCTGAGTGCCGCCTCTGGCACCCGTGCCATAGGTTCGCCACCACTGGCCTATGCTATGCTGATTTTAAAATTGCCTTTGTCAGCATGCCTGTGTCTCAGTCTCCTTTCTTCAGTGCTCATCCAGCTCGCTGTCATGTGCATTGAGCAGGCAGGGGTGGGTGGTTGGTCTGTAGTAATGGAATAATGCATGAGGAGTTTGAAACAGGCACACACAGGCTGCAGCTGCCCCTCCCCAGGGACCCAGCACATGCTGATGGCAGGAAGCCAGGTAATGTGAAATAAAGTTTTATAAAGTACTGAAATGATTCCGAATGCTGACCAAGGGATTTTTAAAATCTGCATAGGCTATTGGAACCTTTCACTGGCTAAAAAGTACATTCCGGGTGACAGGTTCACTTTAAGTAAAGCAGCTGATTTGTCTTTATTTGCCCCATTTTATCTTCTGAAGTTACATACACAGCATACAAATGTAGAAAGAAGGTTAAAGGGGTTTGCCCATGAAAGAAAATTCACAAATTTCAATCCCCTATTGATGTTTACTCAATAAAGTGTAGTCACTGCAAAATCCCAGAGTGTGGAAGGGGACTCTTTAAGCAGACACTTCATGATTCCTCTTTGCTATGAGATTCTGTGTGCTGATAATGTGCTTAGATTATCAGGGTACATGGTTTATATACACTTTCATTTAGCTTCTGAACATTCTACTAGTATCTGACACGTAGAAAAAAAGAGATGAGACAGATCACAGATGAGAGATGATGAGATCTATGAGATGCATATAACATCTCTGTGATAGCCCCTCTGCTATCACAACCATTACATACTGTCAGCTCTACTATATACCTCCCTCTCCCCTGGATAAAGACCTTATCTGCCTGTAGCTTGTAGCTTTACTCTACTCACCCTGCTGGCAGGAAGTTTCTGTGTCTGTGAGCTCGTCCTGGAATGCAGGGGTGGGGGCTGGAGGCAGAGAGGTGAGCGTCAGACAGGAGAACAATATGTCTGCTGACCTAAAAGTCAGAAGATTCAGGGTCAGGTCCACCAGACCGACAGAGACAGATTGGACTTATATCTGTGAAATGCTGAATTTTTGTTAATAACAGTGAATTAGAGAATGTGTTATTTTGCTATCCTGAGTACATTTAGAATCTTGTCTTTGTGGGAATACCCCTTTAAAGACTAACTTTTTCCATACTTACAAAATATTTCCTTTAATGATTTAGCTCTTTGAGGAGTTTAGATTAACCAGTGAATACATTTTAGACACTATAGCAAGAGCCACTTTAAAGGGTTAACATAGCCCTTTCTAGGGTAATCCTATACATAGTAAAATATATTGGAGGGCCAACCTTATATGACGCAGTAGGTAAAGGTACCCACCAGGGGCGTAACTTTAGGGGGTGCAGAGGTTGCGATCGCACCTGGGCCCAAGAGGTTGGGGGGCCCTTATGGTGTCACTTTCCCATATGAGAAGACTATTACTATAAATCATACATTATAGTAGGGGCCTGGCCCATCAGCTTCCAGTTACGCCACTGGTACCCACTGCCACTCCTAAAGCTTTTCAAAGTTTTCTAGGGGTTATTCTATGATGAGTAAGTGGTGATGTAACTGGTGAGCTAGGAGCCCATATGGGGTATTTGCATAGGGCCCCTCTGCTGTATATACACACGTAGTGACATGGTACATGACCTCAAATTGGGGCCGTGAGCTAGCCGCAAAAACAGCAGCTAAAAACCATTGAGTTCTATTGTGCACAGGTTATACAAGGTGCACGCATGTGCAGAGTGTCCGTGGTGCAAATTATAGAACAGGTGCTCCAATTCCTGACTATTTCTGGAGCGGCTGCTCATTTCCTATGGACATGAATGGGATGAGCGTCATTCAACCACCAATCTCCACCCGGTTGCAATAGGCAGCAAACTTTTGTACCCGCTGTGGTGTGCATGAGGCCTTAATAGGACAGCAAAATTACTTGAAATATTGAGGGGACTTTATTAAGATGAGTGTATTGCACGCCAGTCCTAAAATCCGCTCCGCTGGCACATGGCTTCCCGGATCTACAAAGAGGCTGCAGTCTGGTGGAGACCAAAGTAAATATTGTGGCCGACCTGGTCCTGCCCCACCACAGGGCAGGGCGGGTAGGTGGGTACTGGATTTATAAATTCCCCCCCAATGTGTAATCCATAGCAATAATAAAGAAATCTGCATAGCCAATTTACATGGGTGGGCCGAGGCACTCCCCTCATTCCTCTGCTGTTCTCGATTTTCTGACTTTCCGTAGAGCTCCTCAGAGATACACTTCTCATTAAGCTGTCAGAACGGGAACACATCATATTGTATGGATATCCTGTCATAGCATACAGTCAGTGTGATTCATTTAACCACTGAAATTCCATGTACATTGTACACATGTCACCGTTGTTCTGCTGTCAGACCCGCTGATTACTGTGAACTCATGTTGGCAGGAGGCCCGCAAATTTCTGGCAGAGACACAAATGGAAAAAATACGACTGTACGGAAATGGAATAGATAATGCTACTAAAGCTACTCACTGTATTTGACCCTACGATAATGTTACAGATTTCATCTATAAGTCAATGTCTCCTCATTGCTAAATGACTTATGCGGCCATTACAATGCTCACAAATCAGAACTAAAACTGAACAGGGATCATTATATATTCTGTACAATTATCCTAAAGGGGTGCACCGACTTGGCAAAAAAAAAACGGTATATAGGCCTGGAGCTATAACTATAAGGGGGTAGAGTATAATTCATACCTGTGTCTAGTGCCTTAGGGGACATAATACTGACTTTGAATAAGGTTGTCCTTTTCATGGTCTAATATCGTAATAATTTTTTAAAGGAAATCAACCACTCAAGAAACACAAAAAAATTAGGAAATATTCACCTCCGCTCCTCTTCATTTTGATCCCAGTAAATTCATGCCACTCGCGTGACATCACCTCACTCTCCCAGGCTCCGAGCATGGGAGAGGGAGATGGTGGGGCGTACATAATTAGCAGCCCGGAGCTCTGGACATCTTCTCCCTGCTCTCTGTGCTGCTAATTATGAGTTTCTTTTCTAGATGAACCCCCGCATGTCAAGACTGGTGGAGGACTTAATTTACATTAAGTTTCTTATAGTATACCACAATTAGTTATTGTATGTTCTGTGTGATTTGCCAGCGTGAGTTGTCTGTGGCAATGAGGTGCTTATGGCCTTCTTATAAGTATAAGTAAATTGTGGGTGGTGGCAGCTTGTGTGGGTGATGAGAGCACTAGAGAGTAGATTAAGCATAAATACACCATCTTAGATAGTTGTGTAGTGGACATAAACCATGACTGTAGGCTTAAATTATAGCGTTTGTAAAGGGGTTCAAGTAAAATTCAGAGTTGGGATGGGGAGTGATAGTAAGGGATGTGTGAGCAGGTATGTACATGGGGTGGATCTACAATGCAACATGTGGGAGTTTAGTGTGAGCCGGAGCTTCTGGAGTACGGAGCAATTTTGCCACCTGCCCTTGTTATAATAATACATTAATATTATTGCAGGGGCACTGTGAGGAGGGGTTCTCGGGAGGTGATCTGGCAGCGTGGGGCTTTCCAGTCAACCTCCTTTTGGTACAGATGGAAAAGTCCTGAGGACAAGGATCCCAGGAATGATCAATTTCTCAAATGGGTGCCTCCAGTCAAAGCGAGACTTTAGATTTTCTGTGTTACTTTGTCATTTTCAATTACGGTGTAGGAGATTGCCTTCGAGAACCCCTTTGTGGCCTATTGTGAATATAGTTTTGTATGTACAGTTTTCCTGTTGAGTTATTATTGATAAGGAATTGAATGTTAATTAACATTGTTTTGTTTTAATAAATGCAGGCTGCTGTGGGCTTTCACCCAACAAAGTGTGGTCTCATTCATGGGGAGAAGAAGGTAAAGGGATGGGGTTTTAGCACAGCAGTGGTCTTTCTACCACATTTACAATTCCCAGGTAGGTCACAGTGGCACTGAGTGTCGGGCACATACCCTGTCCCGGTTTGCACTAAGGATGGCAGTGACCACATTTGCAGAAAAGCAAATCAAGGCTACAGACCTAATGACTAGGCCCAAGTCGTAGACTAGGTCAAGGTAACTACCACCGAGAGGAGGCATGGGAGGAGAAGAAGTCTCCATCGTCTCGCAAACATCTGATGGCAACAGCTATTTTTTTGCAACTTCAACTTATTTTGCACTCGCTTTTATGAATCACGTGACCTCATCCATCTGCTGGGTCAGACTTTTCTTTTCAGTGAAGACAAATCATGCATGGAAATCTTTAAATTGACACAGTAATCGCCCAGGACGGTGAGTCAGCAACGTGATGTACTCGTAGGAATGTACTAGTCTGCCAGCAACAGCACAATAAGATAGGTGGCCACGACCATTATCTGCTAATTATAGGTGTGTATTACGAAGGGAAGGAAGTACTTACCCTCAGAGCTTTCCTTTGTGTTTAGGAAACCAGATTCTTCAATTGAAGGAATTACCGTACGTAATATCAATTTCTGTAGAAAGCAATGAACGTTACTGCATGACTCAGCGTGGACATCTGACCTATCTGTACGTGCGAGTCATGGCATAGGGAAGGGATACCAGTGGTTGCTGTTATCTCTATTCTGTCTGGTATATAAAATTCTTAGTTTATGTCAAATCATGGAAAATTTTGACAAGATGCTGAGTAAAAGGCAACTGCCTGTGACTACCCAGACAGTAATGTTATCCTCTAAGTTTTGAGGTTACTGCAATAATATGTTGTCTGCTTTGGTTATCTTGTGACCAGTGTGAACTACAGAAGGCTATAGCCAGAACCCAGTGGTAGAAGTGACCCAGCCTGAACGAGCGCAGACTATAGGCCAGTGATGCCAAACTACAACCAAATACCACTTATTTACCATCAAATGCCAACATGACAATTTAAACAATACCTTATTGCTCCCATTCAATCGTATCGGCCCCCTGAGTGCAATAATATAGTTGAAAGCAGGAGGGCAAATTCAGGCATTATTGTAGCTTCTCTCCGGGGTCTCTCTGTACAGGAAGAATCATGGGGCCAGCAAGGGGACCTCAAAAGATAATCTGGCCTTGTTCATACCTATCACTTTTCCTGCAGTTCCAATCAGTCAAGGATGTGTCACCTTAAAAAGAGCAATGAGAGCAGCATCTGAGAACTACAGGAAGATTTGAGTCTTGTCTGATGAACTCTGCCCTGGGGTGACTGTCTGGGTGCCCACAAAAAGGGCTCCGAGTGCCATCTCTGGCACCCGTGCCATAGGTTCACCACCACTGCTATGGGCAGAGCTCAGGTACAGGACAGTAACATCCCATCCCCACCCAACTGGGGGCCTCTGTGCCAAGAATTGCAACTAAATCACAGCTTTTACGCCTGTTTTCAGGCGTACTAACTGTGATAAATCTGGCCCACTGTGTAGATAGAAAGAAGACAGAAGAATAAGAAAAATATGTAGGATAGATATCTGTTCACACTGTGCCGTCTTAGACTTTCCTATATCTAGTTAGATGATACATAGATAGATAATAGATATGAAGGAATAAACTTCTTTTCATCAATTTGATTTGGAGTGCTGCTTCATTTTTCATCTATTGGATATCTTTATGAGTCTTCTACCTGGACTCTGGAGTCTTTTTGCAACCCCCCTCCTTAACATGGGTCGGAGACACTGGGGCTCATTTACTAAGGGGCCGAATCGCCGGGTTTTCTCGAATATTACCGTTTTGTGCAGTTTTTCCCTGAATTGCCCCGGGTTTCTGGCCCATGCGATCGGATTGTGTGGCATTGGCGCCGGCTTGCATGCAACGAAAATCGGGGGGAGTGGCCGTTGGAAAACCTGGCGGTTCCGAAAAAAATGTGTAATTTAAAAAGGAATTCGCTTGACACGCACTTACATGCACCGAGGAGAAGAAGGTGAACTCCGGCAGACCTTGGCGCAGCAGCGACACCTGGTGGACATCGGGCGCACGGACCTTAGTGAATCCTGGCAGAACCCGAATCCTTGTCGGAGAACGCACCGCTGGATTGTGACTGGACCGGGTAAGTAAATGAGCCCCACTGTGCTGCTATGGATTTTTTAGATTTTGTGTAGATAGATAGATAGATAATGAAACAATGTGAGCATTCCACACAAAAAAAATCTATCAAAAGGTAGATTTATTCTAGAATGCAATGTTGCCTTCTGGAATAAATCCACCTTTTGTCTGATTTCCTTGTGTGGAGTGCTGACATTTTATCCACTATGTAACATGCATGGATTCCTGTCGGACCTCTGTGGCTTATGTAATGTATGCGGCTTTGGACTTTTCTTTTTTCTAGCTAGATAGAGAGATCATACATACAGAGACTGTAAAGGATGCTACATAGATAGTTGTTGAGTTAGTGGAGGAGCTGTGTATAGGATATCTACCAGGGATGATATATAACAGGAGGCAGAGCTGTTGCATCACCTCTTGTGCTTAGTGATGTGTCACATTGTGGGGTACCACATCCAGGAAACCGCACATATTACGGCACAATCAGTTCATGGGGAATGAGTGATCCTGTGAGAATTAGTGAATCATCAAGTCTCACATTTTCTGAAATGTTTGCCTTTTATTTCAAACTTCTTTCCAAAGGCAGTTCCTTCAGCTCTTCCTCCCACACTGATCAGCGGGAGTCACTATAAGGACATGGAGCTTACATCCTGCCAGCAGGACGATTCTGGGAATATGTGTGATGTCACAGCAGCTTCTTACCCGCTGTCATTACAGAGATGATCTACACCTATAGGCAGGATGCAATTATGTCAGGACTACTATTACAGTAAAATAATAAGACTATACTGTGCACAGGGATAATACTAATATTGGGAGCATTGACTTCTGCTGTTAACCCCTTATGGACACAGCCCTTGTAGAAGCTTTTATGAAAGTCCAAAGATTTTTCTTTCCAGCCTTATTTCTTTCCCATTAACTTATTAGGAATTGTATTTTGTAGGACAAACTCTTTTTGTTACTGACAACAGTTTGAATACATATTGGTCAATATAGAAACAAATATATGTTACTATTGAAGACAATACCACTAATGGTCTAGTTAATTACATATCCCTTCTCTATTACAGAGTAATATGTCGGTCACCCTGGTGGATAGTAGATTAACTACCAATACAGGACCTGCAGTGGAACAGGGTCAGTCATAGTATATGCATACAAGTTTACAATAATTACCTTCCACCTTCACCATAAATAGATCGATATAAATGATACATATAGATAGATTAGATTTATAGGATATTTATAGATACATAGATAGATTGATTAGGGCTGCACAGTGGCTGAGTGAGTAGCACTTCTGCCTTGCTTTGGGGTCCTGCGTTCAAATCCCACCCAGGTCAACATCTGCAGAGAGTTTGTATGTTCTCTCCGTGTTTGTGTGGGTTTCCTCCGGGTACTCTGGTTTCCTCCCACACTCCAAAAAATACTGGTAGGTTGTTTAGATTGTGAGCCCCATTGGGGACAGGGACCAATTTGTCATGCTTTGTTCAGCGCTGTGTAATCTGTGTGTGCTATATAAAGAATTGTTATTATTATTGATTGATAGGTAGACAGTTCACAAATAATCAAAAGCAGCACAGCCAACACCTACAGCGAGGGAATCCATGGGGTGCAAAGCCATAGTAATCCCGGCAGTAGGATCTTCTTAAAAATAAAAAAAGGCTGAACACAAAAAATTCTAAAAAAATTCAGTTAAGAAATTCAAGGAAAAAAAATGTGGTTTGTAATCCATAGGTGGCAACATTCCAAACTGAGCCTTTCTCGAATTGTGGATTGGTAGATAGATAGGAGATCGATTTCCCACTTCGATATAATCTGTTACACGAGGCTAGACCTCCCATATACTTGTGCCTCTGTGCCTATGTATTATTAACCATTGTGCCCTAATAATGTATACTACAGGTAGGGTCACAGCTGGCGTCAGCACTGGGCATAGTTGTGCAAGTGCTGAGGGCCCAGAGCTGCTCGGGGGGGCCCACATAAGGCTGTCCATAATGAATCCATGGGGGGGGGCTCTATCTAATGAACCATAGGGTGTGAGGAGAATGTTATATAAAATAACCAATGGGGGGCTGTATATTAAATAACCATATGTGAGCAGTTTGCTATGATAAACTAGGGAATATTTTATGGAACAGGAGACTGTTTCAGTTTCTGAATTTTTTATGTTGCCACGTAAGTTCACTGCAAAGGGGCCCACTGAAGCTCTGTCGCCCAGAGGCCTACTGAAACCTTGAGTTGACCCTGGGTAGGCCTGGCGTAAATTGCCCTGGTGGCGCACCCTGCCAGGATTTATCAGGAGCCCAGAGCCACTATAACCCCTGTGTTAAGACTAGAGATGAGCAAATCATTCAAGATTTCAAGAATCAATCAAAAAATTTTCATAACAAGCGATTAACATTTGTATCTATTCAGTCCAAACCAACCACACAACCAGGCTTCTAAGACGAGACTTGGTAAAGTTACTACTATGGCTTGCAGCATTACAAATACGCTCCATTGATTTCAATAGGCACATCACTTTCCCTGTATTTTTTTCATGCCTACAAATTATGGCTTGAAAATGAATTTTTCAAGGTGAAACATGAATTGTTAGTCGCTCTGTTTAAGAAGAGGTCCGCTGGTGGGAAATGAATTTATTACAGCTCATCAGGCTGGTTGCTTACTGTAATTGAAGTGTAAGTAAAGGTCAAGAACAGCGCCTCGTCTGTCTGTAATTAATGGAGATGTGAGTGTGTGCTCGAGGATAAGGGGCAGTGCTTCCTTTTGTTCAAAAGCATTTTGGTTGTTCATAATAAAGATTCTGGATCCCCGCAGTTTTCTGAGGAAGCGTTCACATAGCATAAAGCTCTATACAGGCAGTCCCCGGGTTACATACAAGATAGGGTCTGTAGGTTTGCTCTTAAGTTGAGTTTGTATGTAAGTCGGAACTGTATATTTTATCATTGTAATCCCAGCCAGAACTTTTTTGGCCTCTGTGACAATTGGATTTTAAAAATGTTGGGTTGTCATAAGAATCAGGATTAACAATGAAGCTTCATTACAGACACTTGTGATAACTGTTATAGCTGATTATTGTAGCCTAGGACTAAAGTACAATAAATTACCAATATCCAGAGGTCCGTTTGTAACTAGGGGTCGTATGTAAGTTGAGTGTTCTTAAGTAGGGGACCGCCTGTACTTGTTTTTTCTCATTGGAATTACCGTATATTTTATTGTTAAAAAATAAAAATAATAAATCTTTATTTCCATCATTCTGCAGCGCTTTACAGATCATTAGAGACATCAATAAAATAAGACATTACAGAGCAATAAGATGATGCAAAAGAAATGAGGGCCCTGTTCACAAGAGCTTGCAATCTATACGGCAGAAGGGAAAGGGCCGCTGGAGGTCACTTGCCGAATCAGGTCTGTGGAAAAGGTGAACATTTTATTTAATGTTGCTCAAAGGGGTTTGCACATGAAAAAAAGTTCTCAAATTTTAACCCCCTTGTGATGTTTACAAAATAAAGATCATATTTAACCCTTTACTTTACAATTTTACGCAGTTTTATTGCCGTTTTAGCTCATATCACTCAGTGATGGTCAGTGTAAGACTCCAGAGTGTGGGCAGGGACTCTCTAAGCAGACACTTCATGATTCCTCTGTGCTATGAGATGCTGTGTTCTGACAATGTGCTTAGATTATCAGGTTCCAGGGTTTATTTTCTGAATATTCGACTAGTATCTGACACATAGAAAAAGAGAGATGAGAGATAATGAGATCCATGAGATTGATATAAAATACAATGACACTCTCAGCACTGCTATAATCCCCCCCTTCCCAACCTCCCCCCCGGTTAGCGACCTTATCTGTCTGTAGCTAAAGATTGCTGGCAGAAAGTGCCTGTGTTTGAGCTGATCTTGTAATGCAGGAGGAAGGGGCAGGATACAAAGAGCACTGCATTGGGCAAATGTCAGAAGTTATTCATGAGAAGAACCCAACCATAGTCAGTAGATTTACAGTCAGATCCAAGGACAATCGAAATTGTAAACACCACGACTGATAGAGAAAGGTTGGAATTATATCTGTGAAATGCTGTATTTTTGTTAATAACAGTGAATTGGTGATTGTGTTATTTTGTTATCCTGAGTATATTTAAGAATTTTCTTCATGGGAATACCACTTTTAGGGATTATGTGAGATTATTGAGCTGGGCATACAACTCCACTCCCGACTATAGGCTGTGTCTGGTATTGCTGATAAGATCCATTCACCTAAACACATCTCAAGGGTTCTTGGCCAGACATAACCAGGCACATTTACTAAGGTTCTTGTGCCAGTTTTCTGTTGGACTTTGCACGTTCTTTTCAGTGCACACTGCTTGCACAGGTATTTGTGTCGAAGGCGACCGTTTTCTATCACGGCTGCACTATCCCCGATTGACAAAAATGTCTGCGCTGAAGGGGCTGTACCAGTGCTCAGTTGGACCGTGCGCCAAATTTAACATGCAAAGTCCAACAGAATTGTGTTGCACGCTCCATGTTAAAGGTACAACAAAAAAAAGTGGTGCACACTGTCGGGGCAGTGCAGGGGGCGAGATATTCATGAAGAACAAGCGCCAGAAATCCTGAATCTGGGGCTCCCTGCACTATACGCAGCCAAACTGCACATAGGACAGACTGCACCGTTCTAAGTTAAAGGGGTTATCCGGGTTTTAAAAATTACGTAGGGCCGGGGAGGGCTATTTAAACATAATAAAAATGTACTTACCTCCTCCGGCGCCGCCGATGTCCCGCACCGCGGTCCCTTCGATCTGTGCCCCTGTTTGTTTACAGGGGCATGGAAGCTGCGCACAGGGAGCTTCCGGTCCGCGATGTGGCCGGCTCCTCCCATCCATCCCTATCTCTCAGCGTTGTAAGCACTGGGAGATGGTGTCGGCTGGGAGCTTCCGGCCGGCCAGAAGCTCCCAGTCAGCCCTGTAATGAAACCGGCGCACAGAGAAGACCGGCCGCGGAGCGGGACATCGGCGGCGCCGGACGAGGTAAGTACATGTTTATTATTTTTAAAAAGCCCTCCCCAGCCCTGCCCTCAGTAATTTTTAAATCCCGGATAACCCCTTTAATGAGGCTTATTTACTAAGGGTTCCACGGCCACACTTTTGTCGAGTTTCCCGACTTTTTCCGCTTTGCACCGAATTCCACCGGGATTTTGCCGCACGTGATCGGATTTTTAGGACTGCCAAGGCAAAATGCTAATCTATTTACAGAACTGTCCTAAGACAGGCTAGAGCCTTATCGGTCAGGTCTAAAACATAACTTTTATTGTATCCATAAAAATTGTAGTAAATTATTTATCACACCTATTAATTTAAAATCTGCAGGTATGAGGCTGATAGCTATCCTAGTTTCATTTGTAATACTGAGTATTCACTCGGCCTGTAAGTACATAAACGGATCTCTTCAGTGACCCGTTGATGAGACAGCCTCAGACGAGTCAAATTAAAAGCCAAACAGTAGACCCCCCCGACATGTTTCGTCGGGTAAACAGCGTCATCAGGGGATCAGGGCTAGTGAGTTGTGGGAGGAGCTAGGGTAGGTATATATAACTTTAAGGCGGTTCTTATTGTTATGAGCACCAATGCCATCAACTTGTTATTGGGGTTACCTAGCAACATGGTATTGACCTCCATGCTGACCAATAGGCAATTCTAAATATGCAGGAAGTGACTCACGCACTGTGGGACTGTGAACTCATTGGTTCAAATTGTTTAGGCTTGCCCAATAATGTCCTTAGGTCCACTTACCTTATTCACCAATCAGACTTAGCGTTTTTAAGTCTTGCAATTCCCAGGTAGGTCACTGCAAATAATTAGAGCTATTATGCCCAGTTTAGCTAATAAATAGGTGACACTGGTAAATTACAATAGAAATATCACCAATGTGAAGGCTGGCATTGACAACACCATATACATACAGTGCCCAGTGTGACTACTAGTAACACTAGTCATTGGAGCAGATTTATCAAGCTGTCTGAAAGTCAGAATATTTCTAGTTGCCCATGGCAACCAATCACAGCTCAGCTTTCATTTTACCAGTGCTCATGAATATTTTAAAGGGGAGTTGTGATTGGTTGCTATGGACAACTAGAAATATTCTGACTTTCAAACAGCTTAATAAATCTACCCCATAATGTCATAAAATTGAATAATAAAGCGTTGTATGCGTTAAATTGTCTACTGGGACATTCTATTTATGAGCTTACCCACCTATACTCCTTCACTCCTTCATTCAGTCCATTGTATATTCTCCACCTTATATTCTAACAACAACTTCATTGAATCCTATAGCGGTAACGCTAGACTGCCATTCACATGTAAGATTAACGAATTTCAATATATTTTTTATTGTCATTAAGTTTCAACTATAAACACATTTATATCCCTCATTCTTGCATAAATAGATGTAAACTATGTAATTGCAATTATCTATTATATACATAAGCCTCCTTGTCATGCATTACGTCTTTTTCCGAATCAATCGGATATGACGTCAGTCAGCCATCAGGTGCATGAAGGTAATTTAAATGATTTGCAACCATTTGTTTTTAAACTTTTTCACCATAGTAAGGCTTAGGTAACAAGCCGAACGCGTATGGTGGCTCGCCTACATGTACACTGCACATATCTTTTAATGTGAGAAGAATAAAATTTATTTTTTATTGGATGTGCCACGTCTACCCTCTCTTTGGTCTTATTTATGAGCTGCATCAAGTCTAAAAGAGAAGATGCAATTTTGGCGATCGGATTTTGGCGCATTGCTGCCGGCTTTCAAGCGACAGAAATCGGGGGCATGGCCGACGGAAAACCAGACGGATTCAGAAAAACTGCTGAATTTAAAAAACAAAGTGTGTCGCAAAATCAAGCACTTACATGCACCGAGAAGAACCAGGTGAACTCCGGCGGACCTCGGCAGACCTAGACGCAGCAGCGACACCTGGTGGACTTTGGGTGCACGACCTTAGTGAATCGCCGGAAGATCCAAATCCTCGTCGGAGATCGCGCTTCTGGATCGTGACAGGACCGGGTAAGTAAATCTGCCCCAATGTGACAAATACATCATGGGGCTTCATTGAAATAAATATTATTGCCTTCCCCTGGATCTTTGGGTGCAGGGGCTCTGTGGTCTCCCTGTCTCTGACCTGAGACTCACTGCACTTTAATTATACATAATATAATAATGTAATAATAACATAATAATAATTGTTGCTATTTGCCATTGTGATGATAATCCACAGAAAAAATAATTGTAACCTCTGGTGAAGCTCTCTGGATGCTGCTAATTTACTGAACTTTAGCCCCAGTCTGCTGTAAGTCGTATGCAATGAAGCTTTATTGTTGATTCATGTTTCCATATCAATGGGAAATTTTTAAAATGTAATTGTCACAGGGACCAAAAAATAATTTGGTTGGAGTAACACTTATTAAATATACCCGTTCCCACTTACATACAACAACAAACTTACAAAACCTATCCTGTATGTAACCCAGGGCCAACAATGCACACATAGGACTGGGTGACCAATGACTCAATGACCAATGGTTTTATATAAAGATAAGACTGTGAATGTGGTATATGCTCTAAGAAAATGAAATAAACAGTCTCTTTTTTGACAAAGATATTGAATTTCCAAGGAGGACACAAATATGGCATCAGCCCCCCTCCCCCCCTTCTTATTCTCTCCTGTATGATTTTATCTCCGCATGGATAATATTCCCTTCAAAGCAAAGCAGCTGCCACTAACCTCCACATATCTGCTGACCATGGAGAAAACAGGAGCTTTGTTGGCTGTCATTGAAATGCATATTGCTTTTCGGATGATTGAATCGGATAATTTAAATCTCGGACTCTTCCAGACCATTGATTCCTCAGGGAGAAGGTAGAGCCTCTTGGATGTGTCCTGCATGTAATAAACTACCATTCAGACACCTGAGGCCAACCAGAAAAGACAGAATGCCGGCTACATTCATCCATAGGACAAGACGCTCAGGTTCTTGGTTAACCGTGTGTGATGTTTTTGGAGAACGGATGAATGTGACCTTCTATTATCCATTTATATTCATTTACATTGTTGTTGCTATTTTTGCACCATTACTCTGTGATCTCATGTTTAACATTGGTATAAAAAGGAAATTACGGTAACACAAAACTTTATTCCCAATTATTCTCTCTACTTGAGAATTGGGTTCCCTGCTCCAGGTCTTGCCATAGCAAAAAATAGAGAGGTGACCATCCATCCACAGCTGTGGTCCTGTTAACTTCTATGGGACCCCATTCACAAGATCAGAGGCAGATATACTCCTAAAACAATCCATGCTATCATCAAGGGGGAGCCCGTATAGTATTAGGAAGCAGCCTATTCCCCCAAACCAATTGTTAGAGAAACTGGAGAGAAGCGGGATGTTGACCCAAATCGCTATGTGCCTTAAAGAAAGTCGACAAGCAGATTTGACCTTACAAATTAGCAGACTGTGTTAGGTATTGCCCCTACAACACAGCAATGTAACCATACAATACAGTATTGTGAGGTCCAGCTGCAATCCTGGAACATAAATGCATTTTTCACTACTGCTACTAACAACGCAGAGGTATGGTTACACAGACTTCCCGTGCCAATACCCAACACTGTCTGCATCTTTTGTATGGTCTCGAAGAAGCAAAATTCAGTTTAAATTAAATCTAAAATTTTCAATAACCCCTTTTTCCCTAGAACACATAAAAAATGAATAAACAGTAAAAGTTGTGAACATGTTAGGCACCTCACCAAATCCCAAAATACCCATTCTATTAAAATATTAAAAAAGATTATTTTTGGCTGTGAACACCATAGTGGAAATAGGCCCAAAATCTCTGAATTAACACTTTTTTGCCATTTTCGAAATCCATAAATATTTTACTAAAAACGGTCTTATAGGTCTGAAATTGATATCAATGAAAACATAAGCACATCCAGCAAAACTGAGACCTTATAGAGGTTCATACAAGTTATTGGCCTTAGAATTTAGAAACATGGCTATTTTTGTTTATTTGTACAAAAGATTTTAGTTTTATAAAACCTATATAAATTCGGTATCCCCGTGATCGTACCGACCCAAAGAACTAAAGGAAGGCTTCATTTGGACGGCCTAGTGAAAGTTGTAAAATAAGCACAAGAAAATGCAGCAATTTCTCTGCGCTTGGATTTTTTTTTTCCAATTTTTCAGTTCATTGCATGGAATATTAAATGGTGGCACTAAAAAGTAACAGTTTGTCCTGCAGGTCCTCATATATCTCTGTAAACAAAAAATAAAAAAGTTATGGCTTTTGGAATGAGGGGAGCAAAAAATATAAATGAAAAAAAAAAGAGAAAGTCCTAAAGGGGTTAACGTTATGGCAGCGAGTATGGAGCAATAACATGGAGTAGACTTGTAAATTAGTGAGGCCCCCAAACATAACTTTGCTTAAAGGAAACCTATCATGAGGAATCTACCATTAGAAGTAGATCTGATGGTAGATTCCTCCTGCTGCCTCTGCCCTAATCTGTAATTGAATAATCATGGGACTTAACCTAATTTGTTTAAAAAAACCTTTATTTTAGTAATATGTAAATTAACAGCAGAGGCCCAGTAGCCTCTGCAGGTAATTTACATATGACTAAAATAAAGATTTTAACAAGTTAGGTTCCAGGATTATTAAATTATAGATTAGGGCAGAGGCAGCAGGAGGAATCTACCATCATATCTACTTCAGATTCTTCATGGTAGGTTTCCTTTAAATTATGTCTGAAATCTGCTAGGCTACATTCACACTGCCGTTGCCCGCCCGTACCGTACAGTAGCGTGCAACGGCAGTGCACGGGGAGAGGAGGTGAGCGCAGCTCGCCCCCGCGCCTCTTCATAGGAAGTTATGGCGCACGGCGCCATACTACGGAAAAAGATAGGACATGTCCTATCTTTTTCCGGGGTACGGAGCGGTACGGTGCCGCACGTGTGCTGCACCGTACCGCTCCCGTAGGGCGCCGTGCGCCCATTGCCGTCTATGGTGGATGTATATCGGCCGTATAAACGTCGGCCGTATATACGCCCCCCATACGGTAGTGTGAATGTAGCCTTACTCTGTAAGAAGGTCCTGGATTTGGAATCAGCATCTTAAATGTCACAAAAGGGAATACACCTTAAAATTACACATAAATCAGAGCTAATATCCTTTATCATATATAAACCACACAAAGAACATGAGTAGCTAAGCATAGAAATAGCTAAACATAATTCATTATTTTCCTATCAAATAATTTATAACCATGAGAAGTTCTAGTCAATATGTTTTCAAAGAATTTTACTAATGATTTATAGCTAGTCCATTGCGATATGTAATTATGTACTGAATCCTCATTTACATAGAAATGTAAACAGCGCAAATCTCCTGGACGCATTCAGATCTATTAAAGTCTCTGAAGAAATTGATAGCAGCTTTGTGCTAAATGTAATTTAAAGACCATTATGACACCATGGGATGCGTTTATTGGCAAACAGTGTATTTGGCCTATTGCCCAGTTAATTAGCGCGGCTCAGGGGGACGGGGCTGCGTACATTTATTAGCAGGGCTAGACCAGAAGGAGACATTTTATGTTGCAGGCGCGCTCCTCGCTGATATCATGTATCACACTAATTGCTGCAAGAATTCTACAAATGTATTTTGATAGATGCCAATGGATCTTGAAGCGCACAGCTAACAACTCAACCACAGCATGTCATGTATCAGAGGGCTGTCAGCCAGCAGAGGATCGTCTGCTGCAGTCAGGATGGAGGAGATTGACATTTTTAGAGAAATATTATATAAAAATATACACCCACGTTCAGTTTGGCACCAGAATTCTTTGTCTTCAACAGGCCAAAAAATGTCATGTTTTCTAAGTTAAAGGTTATGTCTACTTTTACAAACTTTTTGTTTTTCCTTTAATGCACCTGCCATACAATACATGCGACTTTGCTGACCTATGTGACTATAGGGTCATGGTCAGGACACCTGTCTCACTGATAAAGTAAAGTATTTTGTCATTTTTAACATAAAACACTGATCATTGGTATAGAGGAGAGGACCCCATGCCCAGGTTCAGGTTCGGCGTATGGGTACAGCTGCCCAATCCGGAAGTATTGACAAATTAGTTGCTGAACAACCAATCTGGCAAACGAACCCCCCTAGGTACTAGCCATGGATAAGACCCAAATGCCTAACCCGAAATGGATATCCGTTTATCCCTAGTCATAGGGTTATGGAATCTCATTGTTTTATCCATAGAGCAGCCTATAGATTAAAGGGTGATAGTAGATCAAAGAGAATCTGTCATTTTGACCATACAAAGCTGCAGACAGTGTTAGGCTACATTCACACTGACGTATGGAGGACGTATATACGGCCGACGTATATACGGCCGATATACGTCCTCCATAGACTTCAATGGGGGCAAGGCGCCCTACGGGAGCGGTACGGTGCAGCACACGTGCGGCACCGTACCGCTCCGTACCCGGAAAAAGATAGGACATATCCTATCTTTCTCCGTAGTACGGCGCCGTGCGCCATTAATTCCTATGGAGAGGGGCGGGGTGAGCTGAGCTCACCTCCTCCTCCTCTCCCCGTACACTGCCGTTGCCCGCTACTGTACGGTACGGGCGGGCAACGGCCGTGTGAATATAGCCTTAGTTAATGACCATGGAGATCTGTGTAACCATAAAGTTATCTGTGTTGTTACTAACAGCAAGACTGTGAAAAATGTAAACATGCCAGGATTGTAGCTGGACTCGGAGCACTAGTGTATGAAATCTCCTCACTGAACACAGATGGCCCCTCCCCTCTACAATGAGTCACTGCAGCTTTTGTTTGAATAGTACAGCAATTGGTGGGGAGAGTTGTGTTGTATTCAGAGGTCTTATACTAACCCATTTTTCACAGTTGTGCTGATCCTAAGAATATACTCCAATGTACATTTATACGTCTCCCCAGGGCTGCTACCTAACACTGTCTGCAACTTTGTACAGTCAAAATTGCTGACAGATTCCCTTTTATTTGTACATTGGGGCAGATTTACTTACCCGGTCCTGTCGTGATCCAGCGGCGCGTTCTGTGTGGAGGATTCGGGTCTTCCGGGCGATTCACTAAGGTAGTGCGCCCGATGTCCACAAGGTGTCGCTGCTGCGCTGAATTCCGTCGGAGTTCACTGAAGTTCACCATCCTACGCTGGGTGCAGGTAAGCGCGTGTCAAGTGACACTTTTTTTTTAAATGCGGTGGTTTTTCCGAATCCGTCGGGTTTTCTTACGGCGAAGCCCCCCCATTTCCGTCGCGTGCATGCCGGCGCCAATGCGCCACAATCCCATCGCGTGCGCCAAAATCCCGGGGCAATACAGGGAAAATCGGCGCAAATCGGAAATATTCAGGTAACGCAACGGAAAAACCCGATTCGGGCCCTTAGTAAATGACCCCCATTTTGTCCAAAATCATCCTTTAGCAACATTTATACTTACCTGGATGCTCATCAGACCAATCTATTGTGCTCCCCGCACCTGTGCAGTACTTCAATGAAGCCAAAGCTATACACCCCCGCTTCATTGCGCAAGCACCATAACCAAGACACATGTGCAGTGAAGCCAGGGTGTACTACGCCGGCTTCACTGTGAGACTGCACAGGCGAGGGGAGCACCAGAAGCAGGTAAGTATTAATTTTTTTTTATTTTAATAGCAGGAAACTGGGAGCTTTCTAAAGGGTGATTTGGGACTCTAAAAATCTGGTTCCTAAGGAGGTTTAGCATCCCTTATCACCCTGACAGGTTCTTTTAAAGGAGAGCAAATATAAATGTTAGATTTGGTAATATGATAGACTTACTGATAGGGATGTGCTCTTAGGACATGTTTGAAAGTGGAAAAGTTGAATATTAATCTAATTGTCCGGGGTAGAATAGAGAGAAGCTAGGGTTATAGCGTAAGATGAGGGAGGAGAGGTGTGAAGGTGCGGCACTATAGGGGATTTTGGGATTGGGACGTTCAGTTTACATTGTATTCGGAGGTTGATGGGCTACTAGGACAGTAACTGGCAAAGATTAGAAGCTGTATAACACTTTGATATAAAAATTGAGACTGGCAGCTAAAATCGGGATAGAATATAGAGGAGAGAGCTTAATAATAAGAATACAGATTTGTAGGGAGTTACAGTAGACGACACAAGAGTGATTCAGAGCAACAATAAGGGTTTACTGTTTCCATGGTTAGCAAAGTGCAGATTCTAGAAATGTTTTTGAGAAGTATGTGGCAAAACTGTCCAAGTAATTGAATATAATGGGTGGAGGGAAGGTCTGTGTCAAACATGCTGTGTCAAAGTTATGGTACAACCACAGATTGAAATATTAAAAGGCCAGGGTTACAGTGGTTATTAGATGGCGGAAAGATTCAGTTTCTGGTAGAGAAATGACCAGCTGCCTGAGAATGTACAGACCATCGCTGGTGGTTCTTGGTAGTTCAGGGATGTTATGTGAAGAGATTTCAGTAGGAAAAAAAAAGGGCTGAAAACCAAATCTGCTAATGGCTAGACACATGGGGAGAATAAAAGAGGCCCAACAAACGATATATGAAATTTCCTTTAAAGATTTGTTCACAACTCCTCTCGCCCGGTTCCATTACACATTCCCTTATCACTACAGCATACCCACATCATATACACACATAAAGCACAAACACATATACATACAGTGTATACACATCATATATGCACACATACAACATCTTTACACATACATACAGTACCCCTCCTCAACATTTCTTATCTGAGCTGCCGAGATGTGAACTGTTATATCCATTTTACAAAGTGCAATGTGCAGCATAATATGTACATAATGGTGCACATCCTCCATTTGTTAGTGTGCCAGGTCTAGTGGCTGGGCCCCCTGACACTGCGGGCCCCATAGCAGCCACTATGGCTGATACCACTGTAGTTATCTACAAGGGTTTGGAGATTACGGTGATATATGAAAAGGCTTAACAGCAGCACAGGAAGGGTTAAAGAAGGGTTTTGTTACACAATTTTTTTGCTTTCATTAATAATTGTTGAATGACACAAGAGCAAGTAATAAATAACCTTGCAGCATATTAGGAAGAATTACTAGGACATAAAAAGTTTAGACAAGCAAAAAAAATCTGGAGAGTTATCACCATATTGGGTAATATCTAATGAATGTCCAAAGTGAGGGAGGTTTTGATGGCTTGTATGAATAGTAATACAGATAAAGACTGCCTAGTGCCCTGGGTTGTATGTAAATAATGGGCCCAACAATTTTTGTCAATAGTTTAACATTTACTGCCAACATATGGTCAGAGAACCTTAGTAAAGGAGGGGGTTCCCTTCGTTCCACTTTCAGTTCTGAAGGTCCTGGAAGGGCTCTTGTTTACACGTTGAGAGTCGGCACACGTATGAGAAGTGCAGTGTGAGAGGTCCCTATCTTTATCTTCTCTACAGGGCAATATCAGTCTTGGTTGGTGGCTTGGGTATGACCATGGTCTTCGGCTGCCGCCATAATTGCCCATATTATAATTCACTACTGGTAACAGCCAATTAAGAAGAATAGGGGAGAAATAGAGGCAGGGCCGGTTCTAGACAAAGTGGGGCCCTGGGCAAAACTAAAATCGGGCCCCAAAATAAAACTATGTTATGACCAGTCACAGTCAGTAAGAGGCTCCCTTTAGTATGGTAAAACAATATGGGAGAATTTTATAGGAGATAGATAGATGATAGGGAGATTGATGGGCAGCACGGTGGCTCAGTGGTTAGCACTACAGCCTTGCAGCGCTGGTCATCATCTGCAAAGAGTTTGTATGTTCTCTCTGTGTTTGCGTGTGTTTCCTCCGGGTCCTCCGGTTTCCTCCCACACTCCAAAAAATTACTGGTAGGTTGAATAGATGGTGAGTCCCATGGGGACAGGGACTGACCTGGCTGGCACAGTGCGGCTCTGCGTAATCTGTGTGCACTATATAAATAAAGGATTTGTTATTTATAATTATTATGATAAATATGAAAAATGATAGAGATTTCTAGATGCAGAATATAAAGTAGATGATATACACAGGAGATAGATATGAGAGATAAATACAGCAGAAGAGAAATAGAAGATTGATTGAAAAATAGATAGAGAAAAAGCGAGATATATAAATGGTCAGATTATAGGAGATAGATAACTAAACACATAGATATATAGACAGGAGATAGATGATAAGCATCTTCACCCGGGAATTCAACCAAGGGGTATTTACCCTTTCACCGCCAGGCATTTCTGGATATTTTGTTGCGTTGTTGGCCAGAGCAATTTTTACAATTTTGACGTTTTAAAATAAAATCGAAAATACAGCAAAAAGAATTACAGTAAACCCAACAAGCCACATATTTTCAGCAAGCAGAAACTTGCCCCATTTTCAAAATTGCATTAAAGAGTTTATAGACATTGGCGCCTTTATGCAAATTTTGATTCAAGTTGCACCATTTTATAAAAAATACTTAAAATTTGACTTTGATGGGAAAAAATGTGCTCCAAACAGAAAATATTTACCTTCACATCTCCTAAATGTAATGAATGGACATGTGTAGAATTCACAAGTGCCCCATATACATAAATAAATCCACATAATATCACTAAAACTGAAATATCTAAATATCTGCTTTTCAGCTAGCAATTTTAAGACAGTAACAACCTGCAAAATATATCAATAAAGCAGAATGAAAAGTAAAGGCGCCATAAAACTTATAGAATTTTGAAAGCAGACAACCAGGCGATGCATTTGGCAATTAACATTCAAAATTTCCTCTATAATATGTACAAATCCAGATACTTATATAAAGAAAATATACTTTCCTAAAACAGTAAGATGTGAGGAAATCATACACACCCCACATGTGGATATTCACCAAAATATGCAGCAAAGGGAACGTTAAATCCACAGGGGACACCAAACTATTTTTGCAGAAAACTGCACTGAGCATCACAGAGATCTATCACAATGGTGACCCAAATAAATAACTATATATCCATAAACCAAGCTAATGAGATAATAAAAGTCACTTTTAGATGTGCACCAAGTATTAGCCGCACAAAACAGCAACCACTCCGCGCTTCATAAGAACGTCATAACATTATGGACATTTTCTAGTCGCGGTAATAAAGAGACAGTGTGTTCTTAGATTTTCTGGATAGAGAAGGGTTAAACATGAATAGTTAGTTTGATATTGTTATATCAACACTATACAATATTATTATAGTAACATATAAGTGAATATTTCATTATCTGTGAGGTGCGCAGACTCCTGTGTGCAGCAAGTTCTCCCTGTAGCCTGATGCTAAGAATCTGGGGGGGTAAACTCTTCAGGGGCTGTATCTTGGGGCTCTGTGAGACATATGAACATCACTTCTTTTTTCATATGAAAGAACAGAGTCCCCTTTTTATATGATCTAAATGTGTGGTTTCCCCGTTGGGAGTGATTTTATGTATAAAAATGGCACCTGATTCTCACTTTAAACCTGAATATCTCTGGAGCCATAGAACCTAGAAACAAAATTCAAGATTCATGTGAAAGAAGAGATCCTCCCCTTTCAAGGGGCCTGGTCAATTGCCCACTGTGCCTACCCATAGCGTCGGGCCTGAATAGAGGTATAGAAGAAGAAAAATAAAAGACTGAAGGACAATTGCTTAAAAATGAACGTGGGACACACATTGATTCCCATGAGGATTCACCACTTTAACAAGCACTTGACTTTGAAAAGTTAGGGTGGCTTTCTTTCCCACTAGGGTAATCATCTGTTTGTAGAACGTTTTTGAAAGATCGTCTGTAACATAATTCCCAGGGAATCTTCGGAGGTGTATGCTTGGAATGGGAACATAAGTCCATAAAATTCGGACGCAGAGGCTTTTAGCTGAGGAAGAGCCATGAGAAAACTGTCTGCGGTGATGCACACCTTCTCAAAGATTTGAAAGACAGCCTTGGAACTGTATGGCCAATTTTTGGTGGGAACCAGGTAAAAGTAGTTCTCAATCATTGAGTGTTTTTGGGCAGTTTTACAGGTGAACTCCCAAATTTGGGACATGTTGTTGTATGTTGATCAAAAAGTCCTCTGCAACCTCTATCAACGAGTGGCACAGGATATGGCATCAAATACTTCAACCCAGCCATGCCAGGATCTCCTGGCCTCCCAAGAAGACTCCTGCTCAAGTATTATAATGTTATGGCGTGTCATCCAGCTAAACATTGCAACACACATACAGTGGGGCTCATTTACTAAGGTCCGAACGCCGCACTTTTCTTCGGGTTTTTACTAGAATTCCGTTTGCGCCGAATGGTCCCAGGATTTTGGCGCCCAGAGGATTGGAGGGGCGGTGGCCGTCGGACAACCACGCAGATTCGGAAAAACTGCGGAATTATTTAAAAAACCATTTGTGGCAAGATCAAGAACTCACATGCACCAGGAGAGCAGAGAGGTGAACTCCGACAGACCTCAGAGAGCAGCGACACCTGGGAGCTGATCGGGCGCAGACCTTAGTGAATCCCGACCGACCTGAATCCTCATCGGACAACGTATCCGCGGGGATTGCGCGCTGACCGGTGATGTAAATGTGTCCCCAGTTATGTACAAGCGTATAACCAAAAAAAGTTCCCGCTGCATCCCTCACTACACTTCCGGATCCTTTACGATAAGGAAACCTGTAAAGGATATATACAGTCAATAGGCTGACAAATGTCAGTACCAGGTATCCAACTGTTACAACTGAAAGAAAACGGAGTAATGAGTTTTGATGTTGGTGCCAGATAAGAAACCAATCATAATCCATCATCCAGGATCCCTCCGAAACCAAGTCATTGTATAACATGTTGATATCATAGACTCTGATACAATCTCTGCGCTGACCATGGATGGCGAAATTTAATAAGAAAAAAAATCGAGTGATGTTCAATTCATAAGTCGTCCACGAAACTGGAAATGTAATCTGTGTTTTAGGTGCCTATAGAGCGGCCAGTACGACACATCAGTGCAAGTAATAATCCCTCCTCATTATGGATGAAGTATGTTTTATTTCTAAAAGATGGCTTGAACATTGCGTGACACAGCTATGGAGGAGAAAGTGCCCAGGCCATTTAATGTAAGGCAGTATTCATTAGTCATTTCAGATGGGGAAAAAAAAGCCTAACGATTATCTCTCAGATAAGACACGTATCTCATGAAATATTTACAGCACATATAATATGATTATTCCCTCCCAGCGGGATGGTGATTGCGGATGAGACTGATGCTCCATACAGCCTGAATGGCAGAGAGGCATGAATGTAAGCCGGCCCGGCATGTCATCAGGAGATTGGGAAGTACATTAACCATCAAGGCTCTTTAGTGGCATAGCGGTCAGATGGGGGAGACAACAAGGCGTCTCTGTGATACGATTTATCACACTTACATTATGGATTGTCTGATGTCACTTTTCATTTAGATAGCGCCAAAGAAGTTTGCAAACATCATCTCAGTTACCATTGGCTTTCTGCTTCTTGTTATTCTATGCATATCTATAACTTTTCGAGGTGAGCGTTTTTTGGTTTGTGTATTTTAGTGACTTTTGGGGCGCCATTGGGTGTTTGTGCAATTTTTTGCTCCGTTTTCAAGAAAAGAGTGTCGCGTGTAGCAGTAGTTATCCGGTTTGCGCCTAATTTGTGCTTCTAGCCATGTGCCCTGAATTAACATCGATTTGCTTCTAATGGGATAAATAAAAACTACGCAAAACATTCAGTCCAGAGCCTCTTACGTAGGAGGAATCCTATGATATAAGTTGCACCTCTTATAATTTGTGACTAATAAGTCAGAACTGCAAAGACCTATAAGTGCAAAAAAAACCACACTAGCGGTGCATGCAAAAAGACCCCGGGAATGTGGAAAAATGACCTCCTTTTATACAGTAAAGTTCAGGGACTAGTGTAGTATACTATACGGAGAGGTAAAGTACCACAGTAATTAATGAACTGTTTTCCAATTTTTAAGTTCTTCTAGCAGTCTTCATATGTGGATTCTTCGCCTTTTGGTCCATTCACACCGCCGGGCAACGTATATCCGGCAAAAGATGCCTCTGGTCCAGGGCACGGTGACAGTGAGCCACCATTCCAAGCGCCGGGCCGCAAAAAGCCGCGCCCTTCCTCTCCCTGAGCGTGCGGTATAGCCCATCCGATACATCCATGGGACTGTACCTTAAAGAGAATTTATCAAGTTGGTGAACATAGACAGGGTGAGTGTTGTCCCTGAAGAGTCTGGCAACTGTACTGTGAATGTGTTTGTATCACAGGATTGTTAAAAATGATTTTTATCCTAGGATTGTAGCTGGTGGTGTGAGTCTGTTCGACTGTACTTGCACACAGCCCCTCCCTCTTGTAGATCTAAACAGAAGAGCTACAGCAAGGAGGGAGGTGTGGAATGATGCAGCAATGTAATGGAGAATCTTAAACACAGAGGCAGCAAGAGTTCTCGAATCCAGCCTGGAATATAAATGCATTCTACAGTCCTGCAGTTAATAACAACCAGCTCAAAGATATGTTTACACAGATCTCCAAATTCGCAACTTAACACTATTCTGCAGCTTTGTATTGTCAAAATGCTGGCTGACTGTCCCTTTTAAACGCCTTAAATCTAAGCCTGTTTTTTTCTATGCAATTGCACATTCACTGCTAAGCCATTCACAATTGACTTCTTCAGTAAACTGTAGACATCAATGACAAAAACCTGATAGGAACCATATGCTAAGCGAGGGACCTTGGACCCGATTGGAACCCGCCCCCCCTTTTATGATCTGTGGGGTTTTATCACTGAGACCCTTTTACGGAGCCCCTACGACTCAGGTCTCGAGTTCGCAGGCGCACCCGTGTGCCTCTGTGTGCCCCTTCGTGCCAGCTGCAGCCTTACTTACCTCTCCGCGGACTCCAGCGTCTCCGTGGCGTCGGAGCATGTCAGCCCACGCATAGCTCCGTAAGATTTAAAGGGCAGTTTGCCGCTTATTGGCTGTGACAGCCGCTGACCTGTGTTAAAATTCGCCTCTTCCTGTGATCCCTGGTGATCTTCGTCGCCTTGTGCTCTTAGAGAAAGCTTGCTCTCCCATTCGCTAGTGGTTGGTGTGTGATTTCCTGTTGTGGACATGATTCCGTTGTCCGATGACACTCCTGCTGCTGCGCAGCCCTGGCCTTCTGCTTTGTTCCTGACTCAGATCTTGACCTCCCGCCGTCACAAACTCTGGTGGGCTGCGCCTTGACAAAATTGCGACTCGGCCTGTAGGACAGCCCTCCGGTTCCCCATACCAAGCACCGTGACACAAGCGTACTGCGGGCCCAGGCTGTCTCCAGGCCCCCAAGAAAAAGGCTAGGCCCCGGTGGGGGATGTTGCACATAGAACCTCACTTCTTTTTTCTTGTGAAAGAAGAGAGTCTCCTCTTTTATATGAATCTAAATTTGTGTTTCCAAGTGTCAGGAAAACGGAGATATTAACTGTTAAACTGCCGTTGGGAGTGATTTTTATATATAAAAATGGCACCTGATATTCTCACTGGAACCTGAATATCTCTGGATCCATAGAACCTAGAAACAAAATTCAAGATTCATTTGAAAGAAGAGATTCTCCCCTTTCAAGGGGCCCTGGGCAATTTCCCACTTTGCCTACCCAAAGCGCCAGGCCTGATAGAACCTAGAAACAAAATTCAAGATTCATTTGAAAGAAGAGATCCTCCCCTTTCAAGGGGCCCTGGGCAATTGCCCACTTTGCCTACCCATAGCGCCGGGCCTGAATAGAGGTATAGAAGAAGAAAAATAAAAGACTGAAGGACAATCTGCTTAAAATATGAACGATAGGTGACACACATTGATTTCCATTGATGATTCACCACTTTAACAAGCACTTGACTTTGGAAAAGTTGAGTGTGGCTTTCTTTCCCGCTAGGGTAATCATCTGTTTAGTAGAATGTTTTTGAAAGTCTATGTAACACTAATTCCCAGGGAATCTTCGGAAGGTTATGGCTTGTGAATGGGAACATAAGTCCATAAAATTCTGACGCAGAGGCTTTTAGCTTGAGGAAGAGCCATGAAAAACATGTCTCCTGGTGATGCACACCTTCTCAAGTAATTGAAAGAACAGCTTGGAACTGTATGGCCAATTTTGGTGGGAACCAGGTAAAAGTAGTTCTCAATCATTAGAGTGTTTTGGGCAGTTTTACAGGTGAACTCCCAAATTTTGGACAATGTTGTGTGTATGTTGATCTAAAAGTCCTCTGCAACCTCCTATCAACGTAGTGGCACAGGATATTGGCACCAAATCACTTCAACCCCAGCCAATGCCAGGATCATCCTGAGCCTCCCAGAAGACTCCTTGCTCAATATTATAATGTATGGCGTGTCATCCAGCTAAACATTGCAACACATATACAGTGGGGCTCATTTACTAAGGGTCCGAACGCCGCACTTTCTTCGGGTTTTACCGAATATTCCCGTTTTGCACCGAATTGTCCCAGGATTTTGGCGCACGCGATTGGATTGGAGGGCGTGGCCGTCGGACAACTCGACAGATTCGGAAAAACTGCGGAATTAAAAAACCATTTGTGTCGCAAGATCAAGCACTCACATGCACCAGGAAGCAGAAGGTGAACTCCGACAGACCTCAGAGCAGCAGCGACACCTGCTGGATATCGGGCGCACGACCTTAGTGAATCCCGACAGACCTGAATCCTCATCGGACAACGTGCCGCGGGATTGCGCCTGACCGGATGAGTAAATGTGCCCCAGTATGTACAAGCTATAACCAAAAAAATTCCCGCTTGCTCCCTCACTACACTTCCGGATCCTTTACAGATACAGGAACCTGTAAAGGATATATATACAGTCAATAGGCTACAAATGTCAGTACCATGGTCATCCAACTTTACCTGAACTAAGAACGGAGTATGAGTTTTTGATGTTGGTGCCATGATAAGAAACCAATCAATAATCCATCATCCAGGATCCCTCCCAAACCATAGTCATTGTATAACATTTGATATTCCATACGACTCTGAATACAATCTCTGCGCTGACCATGATGGCGAGAATTTAATAAGAAAAAAAATCGAGTGATGTTCAATTCATAAGTCGTCCACAGAACTGGAAAATGTAATCTGTCGTTTAGGTGCCTAAGTAGCTGCCATTACGACACATCAGTGCAATGTAATCCCTCCTCAATTATGGATGAAGTATGTTTTATTTCTAAAAGATGGCTTAACATTGCTGACACAGCTATGGAGGAAGATGCCCAGGACATTAATGTAAGCACGTATTCATTAGTCATTTCAGAATGGGGAAAAAAAAGCCTAACGGTTATCTCTCAGATAGAACACGTATCTCATGAAATATTTACAGCACATATAATATGATTATTCCCTCCCAGCGGGATGCTGATTGCGGATGACTGATGCTCCATACAGCCTGAATGGCAGAGTGCATGATGTAAGGCCGGCCCGGCATGTCAGGAGATTGGGAAGTACATTAACCATCAAGGCTCTTTAGTGGCATAGCGGTCAGATGGGGGAGACAACAAGGCGTCTCTGTGATACGATTTATCACACTTACATTATGGATTGTTCTGATGTCACTTTTCATTTAGATTAGCGCCAAAGGCAAGTTTGCAAACATCATCTCCGTTACCATTTGCTTTCTGCTTCTTGGTTAATTCTATGCATATCTATAACTTTTTCGGATGAGCGTTTTTTGGTTGTATTTTAGTGACTTTTGGGCGCATTGGGGTATTTGTGCAATTTTTTGCGCCTTTTTCAAGAAAAGAGTTCGCCGTGTAGCAGTTATCCTGGTTTGCGCCTAATTTGTGCTTCTAGCCATTTGCACCTGATTTAACATCGATTTGCTTCTAAAATGGTATAAATAACTACGCAAAACATTCCAGTCCAGACCTTACGTAGGAATGGCTATGATATAAGTTGCACCTCTTTTATAATTTGTGACTAATAAGTCAGAACTGCAAAGACCTATAAGGTGCAAAAAAAAACACACTAGCGGTGCAAAAAGACCCCGGGAATGTGGAAAAAATGACCTCCTTTTATACAGTAAAGTTCAGGATAGAATTGTTATGTATACTATACAGGGAGTAAAGTACCACAGTAATTAATCAGAACTGTTTAAATTTTTTATAATTTTTCTTCTAGCAGTCTTCAATATGTGATTCTTAGCCTTTTGGTCCATTCACACAACCGCCGGGGCAACGTATATCCGGCAAAAGATGCCTCTGGTGCCAGGGCACGGTACAGTGAGCACAACGAGTGCTCACCATTCCAAGCCGCCGCCGCAAAAAAGGATAGAGCACGCCCTATCTTCGGCCGTGAGGCATTATATTCTAAGGAGATGGAAAGGGTCACCCCTTCTCCTGTCCTGAGCGCTGCTGTATGCCCATCCACATACATCCATGTGACTGTAGCCTTAAAGAGAATTTGTCATCAGTTTTGAACATAGACAGGGTTAGGTTTTGCCCCTGAAGATCTGTGCAACTGTACCCTGTGAATGTTGTTAGTAGCAGCAGGATTGTTAAAAATGCATTTTTATCCTAGGATTGTAGCTGGTGTGTGAGTTCTGTTCACTGTACTTGCACACAGCCCCTCCCATCTTGTAGTATCTAAACAGAAGCTGCTACAGCAGAGGGAGGCGATGTGCAGCAATATAATGGAGAGATCTTAAACACAAGGGCACCAGAGTTCTCTGGATCCAGCCTGGAATATAAATGCATTTCTACAGTCCTGCAGTTAATAACAACACACTCAAAGATATGTTTACACAGATCTCCAATTCTGCAACTTAACACTATCTGCAGCTTTGTATTGTCAAAACTGCTGGCTGATTCCCTTTTAAAAGCCTTAAACATCAAAGCCTTTTTTTTCTATGCAATTGCAAGTCACTGCTAAAGCCATTCACATTGACTTCTCATAAACTTCTAGACAGCAACTGACAAAAAAAACCTGATAGGGAACCATATGCTAAGCGAGGAACTTGGCCCGATCTGGAAACACCCGACCCGCCTTTTATGATCTGTTGGGGGTGGGTCTTATCACTGAGACTCCTTTTACGGAGCCCCTACGCAGCTCGAAGTCGCAGAGGCGCACCCGGGCCTCTGTGTGCCCCTCGGATCAGCTGCAGCCTTACTACCTCTCCGACGCCCAGCGTCTCCGTGGCCGGGAGCACTGTCACCACGCATGGCTGCCGTAAGATTAAAGGGCAGTTTGACCGCTTATGCGTGACCAGCCCGACTGTGACCTTTAAAAAGTCGGCCTTTCCTGTGTACCCTTGGAGAATCTTCGTTGCCTTGTGCCTCTTAGAGGAAAGGCTTGCTCTCACCATTCCTAGTGGTGTTTGTGTGATTTCGTGTGGGACTATGAGTCCGTTGTCCTGAATGACACTCCTGCTGCTGCGCAGCCCTGAGGCCTTCTGCTTTGTTGCCTGACTAGGATCTTGACCTCCCGCCTGTCACAACTCTGTCTCAGCCTTAAATCTGTACCTAGCCTTGCCCCCACCACTGCGAGCACAAAGTGAAGCCTTGGAGCGGACCTGGGGTATACTGCCGCAGCAAGTCCAACCCGTCTGGTGAAAAAATGGGTGTTCACTTAGACTCTGCCTCCCAGTAGTGTCGGCTTACGTCCCCACCTGCGGTGGTAAAGGGGGTCCACTAACCCCCCCCCCCCCCCAAAACCCCTAGATCCCGACAGACCCTCACGATGAGCAAAGTACAAGGGCTATCCTGTGACCTTTAAGTGAAGGAAGACCTCTCAACACTTGTTGGGTAAGAGGATCGGTCACCAAAACAAAAACCAAAACTTTTGGGGATCTCTGTGAAAGATGGTAGGAAGGATGAAGGATGATATATTGGTTATATTGCATTGTTACAGGCCTTTTGCATAATTTAGGGAAGTTTAAAACATTTGGATGGCGAGACAGAATACACCTCTAGTATGACAGTTATTCAAGAAAGAATACTGGGAATTGTTTACCCACATTTCCCAATGTACTCAATGTATAAGGTAATTTAAGTGTAACATATCATTTCTTGGCGGATAAGTTCACACCAGACAGTACTGCGTGTGGCTGCTAATGAACGACATTAAACATGATTCCATTTTTATGGTTACTTGTATTTTACTGGGAAAAGGGGGATGTCCAGGTACTAATAAACATTACAGATCTGACCTAAAATTAGTAACTAGAGATGAGCGAACACTAAAATGCTCGGGTACTCGT